>PVKP010011807.1:0-60306 GCA_004027715.1 Plecturocebus donacophilus | reverse complement strand
GTGGGGTTGAGGGCGTGGGGCGCGGAGTAGGTCTGGCCCGCGCCCTTTTCCGCAGTTAACTCTGCCGCTGCTGTGAGCACAAGCCCGGGCTAGTCCGAGGCTGGAGGGGCGGAGCCGAATCCGGCCTCCTGAGGTGCCTTAGTGTCTGCCGGCCCAGCCCCAGGGACTAGTCAGGGGAGAAAGAATGGAACCCCTGCAGTTAGAGGTTCCTCACATGACCCACTCTGAAGACCTCCTGCCTTCCTCTCTTTAAGTTGGCGTGGGGAGGGATTTTCCTTGTAACCAGGGCTTAGCTTGTGCCCGGACAAGGTTGTGTTATGCATAATTAAATCAGTGGAATTCCCAGGTTCATCTTTCAGACTAGGTTGGCACCCCCGCCCCAATACGTCCTCCTAAAGTCACCCTTTAAGTTTCCTTTCCTAACAATAATAAAAGTTAACTAGTTAATATTGAGTATTGTGTGCCAAGCACTGTGCTATACTCTTTAAGTGGTGAATCATCTTGTTCAGGCTTCACATTCGGCCACAGTTAATGTTAGCCTCATTTTATAAATCTAGAAATAAGCTCAAGCTCATCATTATTGTTCAGTGTTTTTTTAAGCACCTACCATAACGTGCTAAGCTCTTTACGTGATTTCATTCAACTCACAATCTGTGAGATAGGTCATAAACCTTATGCCTACTTCATAAATGAGGACCTAAGTATAATTATTAAGTAACTTGAACAGTTGATGTTAATATATGGTAGAATACTTACTACTATTTGCTTTTCAGTTTCTGTATCTTGTTTTACGGTGTCTATTCATGGTTATCTGTTGACAATAAAGAACAAGTATTTCTTGAAGACTTGCGTTTTATTTTTTCTCAAAAGCATGGTTCCCTCCCTCTAGGAACTCAATTTAGGTTGTGACCAACTTGTAGAAGGGAAATAACAGATGGCATTTTGCAATGACTTAGATGCACTAGCCGCATTGGGGGATGGGAGACTTATAAATCACTTCTTGGCCCAGTACAAAGATGGCCAAGGAAAGCAGGAAGGACTACTCTTACACTCCTTTCTGGTCTTTTTTTCTATATATAGATGATTGAGGTACTGACAACAACTGACTCTCAGAAACTGCTACACCAGCTGAATGCCCTTTTGGAACAGGAGTCTAGATGTCAGCCAAAGGTCTGTGGCTTGAGACTAATTGAGTCTGCACACGATAATGGCCTCAGAATGACTGCAAGACTAAGGGACTTTGAAGTAAAAGATCTTCTTAGTCTAACTCAGTTCTTTGGCTTCGACACAGAGACGTTTTCTCTAGCTGTGAATTTACTGGACAGATTCCTGTCTAAAATGAAGGTATGTTTGAAGCTACACTTTGTTAATTTTGCTCAGTGTGTTTTGGAGATGGACTTGTTTTTTTGGCTAATATTCATAAACTTTACCTTTTTTATTT
Organism: Plecturocebus donacophilus; assembly: GCA_004027715.1. Lineage (NCBI taxonomy): Eukaryota > Metazoa > Chordata > Mammalia > Primates > Pitheciidae > Plecturocebus > Plecturocebus donacophilus. The sequence goes on along the minus strand of PVKP010011807.1, from coordinate 58,865 downwards.
TCAGCAAGTAGCCAAAACATTAGTTTTGTCTACTATGGCATTAATATGATTTCTTATCATAATCAAGGGTAGTACATCAAGTATTAGACTTAAATTCTGAAATGAAAAAGTCTAGTATCAAGTAACTAATTGCAGTTTCCTAGTAAGAAAGTTGGCTGTTGTTTTAAAAAAAAAAAAAAAAAAAAAAAAACCTCCTTGATAGGTTGGATTTGTCCACTTATTTACTATTTTTAGAAATTATTAGTGGCAAAAATTTATTAGAGGCTAGACTGTGGCTAAGAATTAAGATATATTTCTTAATCACTACCCATAAATAAGATTGTAAATGTTGTAGCCTTAGACCTAGTCAAGACTTGGTTATTCTTGGCATTTCCAGCTTCAGTGTACATGCAGTAGAGAGGAGAGTGTATCTGCAGGAGGAACAACTATGCTGTATAAACAAGACTATGTAGCTTTTAGAGTTTAACTGTTAGCAATGCATCTGCCTTTCCTGTACACCCATGTTTACTGGAGGAAAATAAGATGATGTGACAATTACAAGGAAACTCATATTTTATTCCTTGGTATCTAACACAGTGCATCATAAAGAAGGACTTCAGTATTTGTTGAAGATTCAAGAAATGTGTTCAACAGACTAATTAAACTCTTTAGACGTTTCACATGTATAGGCACTACCTTTGATTCTGTAAATGTTGCACAAATGAATAATACACAGCTGTCCCTCAGGTATAATTCAGTCTTATGTGAGAATAAGAACGTTGCTGTTATGTACAAGTCATAATAAGAAAAATAACTACATTATGCCTTTAAAGAGACATAAATGTACTGCTGAAGAGGTTACAAGAAAAGAGCACAGAAATAGTAATACTGGTAAAAGCTTAGTTTCATTTAAACTGGAAGCAAACTACTGGGTAAAGTTTTGACTGTGCCTCATACTGCAGACACTCAGAATACTAAATGATAAAGATTAGTTAGTGAATAGAACTTTACAGAGTAAACAGTATATGCTATAGTATTTTAAAACTGTTTTATATGTGTTCCCACAAAAATAAGAGCCTGGAAAAAATCCAACATCCTGGAAAGAAATGGCTTATTTTGTAAATAAGCCATAAAGTATTTCAGTCCTATGTCTTTGACTGGTTAATTATTTGGTCAAACTAGAACAATGTTTACTTGTAGTTTACAGTGATTAAAAACACACACAGACACACAATTTTTCTATGCTGTACCAAACATTATACTGAAATGCAGTCCAATTACTCAAAAATTGGTTCCAAGTAGGGTCCGTAGTGTTGACAGGCTGTATTTTAGCTATGAGTGGATTGTGTTAAGTCCATCACAGCTGAGAAAACTCAAATATACATTTTAAATTTGGGTCTGACTGAGTTCTAGATTATCCTTTATGTTTTAATTGAAATAAGGTAGAGTCATTGACTTGCTGGTTTTGCTTATTTTAGGTACAGCCCAAGCACCTTGGGTGTGTTGGACTGAGCTGCTTCTATTTGGCTGTAAAATCAATAGAAGAGGAAAGGAATGTCCCATTGGCAACTGACTTAATCCGAATAAGTCAATACAGGTTTACGGTTTCAGACTTGATGCGAATGGAAAAGATTGTATTGGAGAAGGTTTGTTGGAAAGTCAAAGCTACTACTGCCTTTCAATTTCTACAACTGTATTATTCACTCCTTCAAGAGAACTTGCCATTTGAAAGGTAAGTGTCCTTTGTTTTGAACAAGACAGATTTGGAAATCAGAATGGTATTGTATGGATATTGCATAAAATCAGTATCGTCATAGAATTCTAATAAATAAGTAAAATGACAGCTGTGGCTCTTTGAACTTTAATGTCCAGCGTAAGTGGGAAAATGTTCCACTGTCAATAGCTTCATTAAAGCTAATTTTTGGGATTAAAGTACATTTCAACTTTTATAGAACCTCGTAGAAAAGCATCTAACACAAATTTATGGAAAAAGGGACCTTCAGTAGATATTGAAATATTTATTAAAACTAAAAGATCAGGTTATACAAAAAGACAGTTGCAGGTTAAAAAAAAGAAAATAAATCTTGATATTTGTGGCATACTACTGTTCATTTTAATTTTTTGGCCCAAATTATTTAAAACAGCCATATGGTCCCCTTAAGAAGTTAGTATCTCTGATGGAAGGGGAATTCCTTCAAATAGTGCACTTGGTATGATAAATATACGTAAGCTTCACTTTAGAAATTGACATCAATGTTTTTCTAAAAATATCTTTTGACTACATGTAGTATTACCTAATAAAAACAATACCATTTTCTTTTTAAAGGAGAAATAGCATTAATTTTGAAAGATTAGAAGCTCAACTTAAGGCATGTCATTGCAGGATCATATTTTCTAAAGCAAAGGTAAATATTTGATAAAGATTACACCTATTTATGTGATTTGTTTTTATATTTTGCATTTACTTTAAATTTCTCTCTTTTAGCCTTCTGTGTTGGCATTGTCTGTCATTGCATTAGAGATCCAAGCACAGAAGTGTGTAGAGTTAACAGAAGGAGTAGAATGTCTTCAGAAACATTCCAAGGTATGTCAAGGACATAGCCTAAATCCTATTAACAGCTGTAAAAGAAAATAAACCTCTTCTATCTCCTGAAGTAAAATGAGATGTCATATGTTTATTTGAAACTTAAGTAGCTATCCTCACATTTTTTAATGAGCAAAGACACATGTTCATAGGATTGCATTTATTAATGTAGTTAAATAAGTTGGGATTTACTTTGAGTAATAATTTTTTAAAATTTATGTACAGGTAAATGGCAGAGATTTGACCTTCTGGCAAGAGCTTGTATCCAAGTGTTTAACTGAATATTCATCAAACAAGTGTTCCAAACCAAATGTTCAGAAGTTGAAATGGATTGTTTCTGGGCGTACTGCACGGCAATTGAAGCATAGTTACTACAGAATAACTCACCTTCCAACAATTCCTGAAATGGTTCCTTAATTGGTAAATGTTTTCCTTAATTGGCAAATTCTCCAGATAAAGAAAATTTTCCAGTGCCATAATTTTCTTCAACTAACGAATAGTAACTATCTTCAAAATAAACAAAATGGAGTTGGAATAGTAAAGGGGAAAATGACATCGCTGACCTAGTCAGCTAATATTTGAAGGCCTTTACTATATACAGGTACACCACCTTAGGAGTAAGGAATTATCCAACCTCTGATACATATGTTAGCTGTTCCATTAAATTTTCAGCTTAGAGAACAGCATCCTTGTAGCAATAAAATTGTGGTTTTTTTTTTTTAATTACACATGATCTTGCTGTATGGAGACCAAAACTCGGACTCATTTAAAATTACATAAGCTAAGCAAGACAACAGCACCAAAAGTCTGAACCACGTATGAACTAATTTGAGACTGTTAGCTTATAAGTAAAGTCAGTATGAACTTGGATATTGTACTTAAAGAAAAAGTAGGCTATGATAGATGGTCTCTACATTCCAGTATCTGGAAACTGCCAGGGTGTGTCAACACTATAGTAACCTATCATTGCTATAGCAGCTGGACTACTAAAAAGTAGTTCTATGCATAAAAAATGTCGACTTGCTTTCTGCATATGTGATATACATTCTTGCCATCTAAATTTCCTAACTCAGTGATGGTTTATCTTATTCTACTCAAAACTATGCATATGATTATAAACACTAGATATGGACATTTCAGTTTTCTTAGTATTTAGGCAGACTGGCTTCTGTTAAGTTGGATTTTGTTTGTTTTCTTTATTTAAATAGGATTATTACAGCACAAAAAAACTCTGAAGCCTTTCTCCACAACCTTGTTCTATGGATTCCATAATGTTACAATGGATTTAAGCTATGAAGCCTCAAAACACGAGATAAGCATGATGGTCTCAGACTTCAGAAAACTGCCTAATTAATGTTATGGTGTAATAGAATTATGTTTAGATTTGAATTCATCTGTGAAGCATTCAAATCAAAGCTAAAAGCCTAAATGTGAAATGCTAATGACAAGCCTGAGAAGGTAAACTGTGAATCTTCATTTCTATCATTGATCTAACTTTAGTTATTAGATCATTATCTTTAGGTGGTATTGAAAATGGTATTGGAGGAGCCACACTAATACCATCAACTATCAGTCTTCCCACAGCTTCAATCACTTTCATTATTCTAATCCTACTCCTACTTAATTTAAATATTAAATTTTAGGTTATGAAGTTTATGTCAAAAGCAACATTTCACAAATGCACTTTTAAGGCATAATAAGGGTTAACATTCTAGGCAATATAAATACACTCCATAATGTAAGTAATAGATACCAGAAATGTGGACTTTATTGCTATATGGGAATTACATTTAAATTTGAGGACATTTTATATAAAGAAAAATACAGACCTAGAAAGTTTGGCATATTCATCAGGGTATCTTTAATATTTTTTTCTAGAAAACAGGTGACATTTGTATCTACAATAAAATTTTTATACAGAACCTACTGCCTCAAACTGAATCCCATCAACAAAATTAGTTTCTATTGTATTAGTAGCTCAGAATAAATTATCACTTCAAAAATTTGCTTTCCCACACCAAGATAAGTTCAGGCTAGATTGAACATTCCAGAAATTTTTTTTAATAAAGGCTGTTTTTAAATTAGAAGTGATGGCAGTTTTATAAAAAGAGAATATACTTCCACTGATGCCCTTACTGTGCTAAAACAAAGTCTCAAGAAAAGCAAGTAGACACCTTCATAACTATGAATGAGGCTGCTGAGGTAGTGTTTAGGATTCTCCATGTCAGTTAGTGAATGTAAGAAGTACAGTGTTAAAGTGTTGTAAACAGTAACTCAGTGCAGTGTATAGCCTGAGTCCATCCAGAATGGTTGTAACCAACTTGACATCATGTTATGGATCAATACACAATGAAAAACCAAAGAACCACAGTATATCTTATTCTTAACTTTTATAAACCATGTTTTATGGGTAACTTTTTAGTTTTCCCAAAAGGCTGATAAATTTCAATATTTTGAATATGTCATTGTTAATTTTGAGTTGGCAGACGTAAACTAACCAACTACCATTATGTTTTAGTACTAAGGGATATACCTTTCAATAAAGTTACTGAAATGCAATCCTTTGCTGGGTGGTTTTGTTTCTCCTCTGATTTAATTATCTGTTTTAGCAATGTGGTAGCAGAACATTACAAAAAGCTATCTCAGTATGTTTAAATTTAGTACTAAAGTTAGATGCATAATGCCAGAAACAATAAAATCCCTATTAAAAATAGTATGAGTATTAGCTGATACTTTACTTTGTTTTTTTTCTGAGACAAGGTCACTCTTGTCACCCAGGCTGGAGTACAGTGGTGTGATCTTGGCTCACTGCAGCTTCGGCAGCCCAGGCTCAAGAGATCCTCCCATCTCAGCTTCTGAAATGGCTAGGGTTACAGGCACATGCCCCCGCACCTGGCTAATTTTTTTTTTTTTTTTTTTAAAGAAACGGGGGTATCACTATGTTGTTCAAGCTGATCTTAAACTCCTGGGCTCAAGTGATCTGACTGCCTTGTTCTCCCAAAGTGCTGGGATTATGGGCATGAGCCACCAAGCCTGGCCTCTAGTGTTTTTTTTAATAGACATAGAGTGATGACAAATAATTGTTTAATGTGCATTAAAAGTTGGTGTTTATGCATTATTAATCCCTTTTATCACTTAGATTCATCACTGCTATGGATGCTATCCTTAATACATATTTACTCTTAGTTTCAGCCCACTTGAAGTTTTGTGCAAGCTCTCTTAACCTAATTAAACAGCATTTCAACAATGTGGTTGCTAATGCCAGGTAACCACAATGTGTTATGTTGCCCTGCTTGGGTCGATTGTAATTCTTAGTGGAATTGAAGCAGTAAATATGATTTTGAACTATTCATGTTCAAACTAACAAGACTTTTTTTTTTTTTTTTTTTTGAGATAAGAGTCTTGCTCTGTCACCAGGCTGGAGTGCAGTGGCGTGATCTCGGCTCACTGCAACCTCTGGGTTTATGTGATTCTCCTGCCTCAGCCTCCTGAGTAGAGTCTTGCTCTGTCACCAGGCTGGACTGCAGCGGCATGATCTTGGCTCACTGCAACCTCTGGGTTTATGTGATTCTGCTGCCTCAGCCTCCTGAGTAGCTGGGACTACAGGCACGCGCCACCACGCCCAACTAATTTATGTGTTTTTAGTAGAGATGGGGTTTCATCATGTTGGCCAGAATGGTTTCAATCTCTTGATTTGCCTGCCTTGGCCTCCCAAAGGGCTGGGAGTGCAGGCGTGAGCCACCGCAACCAGCCCTAATAAGACATAAAGTGGACACTGCAAGGAATTACTAATGAAAGAAAAATTGTTCATAAAAGAAATCTCCTTTTATAATTGACTTCCCTTAGACTTATTTGGTAACTTTTCATAAAAAGGTATCTGAACCTTGTATGTATTTCCAATTATGAGACATCCTATCTAAGTATATATTTTCAATCTGACATTTGTGGCTGGCAGTGATAATTTTTACTGTCTGGTACTATGAATCATCCCATATAATCCTCTCAACTGAATGAGGTTATCTGAATTTGCAAACGAACTAGAGAGACAGAGAAGCTAAATGATTTGCCTCTGATCTATACCTGGTACTTGGGAGGTAAGATTCAAAGCCAGGCAGTTCTGACTCCAGAGGCTGTGCTCTTAACCACTCTGTACATTACCTCTCAAAATAGAAGATTAATTGGACTCAAGTGAAATTGCTTGTATAATTTCCAATCAAAACTAAATTCTGGCCCCATTAACTTCTGTGCTATCATCATGATCATAGAATAACACTCAGAATTTCTTTATACTAATAGAATAACTTTGATAAAATGTGTTACTATTTAAGTGTGAAACCTATTTTTCAGAAACAGTAAATATGAGTCACATAAGATGAATTTAAAAATAAGCCTATTTTTGATGCCGGACATGGGCATGGTGGCTCATGCCTGTAATCCCAGCACTTTGGGAGTCCAAGGTGGGTGGATCACTTGAGACCACGAGTTCGAGAATAGCCTGAACAACATGGTAAAACCTGTCTCTACTAAAAATACAAAAATCAGTGAGGTGTGATGCCACACACCTGTAGTCCCAGTTACTTGGAGGCTGAGACAGGAGAATTGCTTGAACATGGAAGGGGGAAAGGTTGCAGTGAGACAAGATCATGCCACTGCACTGCAATCTAGGCAACAGTGAGACTGTCCCAAAAAATAAAAAAAAAGATAAGCCTATTTTTATATTAATTCATCAAAGAACAGGAGCAATTAAAATCGCCAAGGGACATATAATGATAAAAATACATGAAGAGGCCAGGTGCAGAGGCTTATTCATGCCTGTAATTCCAGCGCTTTGGGAAGCCAAGGTAGGAGGATTGTTTGAGGCCAAGAGTTCAAGACCAGCCTGCACAACATAAGGAGACCCTATCTCTACCAAAAAATCTAAAAATTAGCCGGGCGTGGTGATGCACATCTGTAGTCCTAGCTACTGAGGAGGCTCAGGTGAGAAGACTGAGCCCAGGAGTTTGAGGCTGCATTGAAGCATGACAGAGCCACTATGCTCCAGCCTAAGTGACAAGGTAAGACTAAACAAAACATGAGGCAAAAAGTGATAGCATTAAAAAGAGGACTGGACAAATCTTCACTTACAGTTGGAGACTTAAAACATCTCTCAGTAGTCTATAGAATAGAAAATTAGCAAAGATGCAGAATAAGCATTCTTTTCAAGTACACATGGAACACTCAACAAGATACACCACATCATGGGGCTTAAACCTTAACAAATTTAAAAGCGATAAAATCATACAAAGTGTATTTTTTGACCATCATCTAGAAATCAGTTAACAGCAAGAAAACCTCCAAACACTTGGAAATTAAACAACACACTTCTAAATAATTCATGATTCTACAAGGAAATCTCAAAAAATATTTTAAACTAAATGAAAATATCACAGTGCTTGGAATGCAGCCATATTGGTGCTGCAATTTATATCAATCAACTGCTTTTTACTAAATTAGAAGTAAAAACATTGCGAATCAATAAGCTCCTACTTTTAAGAAACTAGGAAAATGTAATGGGGTGTGGTGGCACACCACTATAGTCCCAGCTACTCAGAAGGCTGAGGTAGGAGGATCATGATCCCACGGGTTTGAGGCTGCAGTGAGCTATGATCACAACACTACTCCAGCCTGGGTGAAGTGAGACCTGCCTACAAAAAAAAAAGCCCAAACTAAACTTAAAGCAAGCAGAAAAAAGAGGCAGAAAAATCAATGCAATTGTAAACAAATTAATAGAGAACAATCAAAACCAAAAACTAGTTCTTGGAAAAGAGCAGTAGAATTGATAAATCTCTAGCAATACTGACAAAGAGAAATTGCTAATCTTCGGAATCAAAGAAGAGATAACAGTATAGATCCTCATTAGGACACAGTACACAAAGAAAATACCATGGACAACTATGCACATAGGATGAGATGAAATGAACCAATTCCTTGAAAGGTATACACTACCAAAACTTAACTAACCTCACTAAATTCTCTTTAAAAATTGAATTGTTTAAAACCTTACTAGCAAATTCATAAAACATTGGAAGATTTAACACAAATTCTACAAACCTCTTCGAGAAATAATAATCACTTATCAATTCATTTTATAAGGCCAGAATTAACATGATACCATACGAAGGTAAAGATAAAAGGGGGGGAAAGCCCAAAAACAATTGCACAATATCCAAAATGAACACAGACATAAAATTCCTCAACAAATAAAATATATAAGCTGAATAATGTACCATGACCAAGTTTGGGGTTGGGAGGAAAAAAAAAGCTGTTTTAAAATTCTGGAATCAATAAAATCCAACATATTAACAGTCCAAAGAGAAAAAAAGACCAAATCGATACAGAAAGATTATAGAAAATTCAACATCCACTCATGAAACTGCCAACAAATTAATGGATAGGAACTTGCTCAACATGACAAAGAGAATTGATGAAAAGACTACAGCTTGCATACTTAATGGTCAAAGACAATGCTTTCAAAATCCTAAGATCCAGAACAAGACTGGGATGGCCACTTTCTCCACTTTATTGTTCTGGCCACTGCAATCAGGTAAGAAAAATCAAAGGCCTACAGACTAAAAAGGATAAAATAAAACTGTTACAATTTGTAGTTCATGTAGACAATAAGTTAACAACAACTCCCAAAACTAACAAAGTTTAGCAAGGACACAGGATACAAGGTCAACAAACAAACATATTTGTATATACTAGCAATGTGCAATTGGATCCCCACGTTTCAAAAATAATACAACTTACAATAGTTCCCCCAAAATGAACATTGTGGCATATAGGCTGAAAACAGAAAATGCTGATGACTGAAATCAAAGAGGTCCTATATAAATACCTCATGTTTATGGATTGAAAGACACAAAATTGCATTCAAAACCCCAGTAGGATTTTGGTAGATACAGAGTAGCTAATTCCAAACTTCATATGGAAGGGAAAGAAACTAAATTAGCCAAAACAATTTTGAAAAAGAATAAAGTTGAAGAAATCATGCTGCCCAGTTTTAAGACTTACTATAAAACTATGATAATCAAGGCAGTGTGGTATTTATGAAAGGATAAACACATAGATCAATAGAATTGAGTCCAAAACCAGACTCACATAAGTAGCAACTGATTTTTGACAACGGTGAAATGACCATTCATGGGGAATGGACAACTTTTCAACAAATGATTTTAAAACTGAATATCCATATGCAAAAAAAAAATAAACCTACCTAAATTTCACAGCTTACATAAAAATTAAAATGGATCACAGCTCTAAATATAGAACTTAAAATTATTAAACTTTTAGAAGAAAAAATCTATAGGCTGGGCACAGTGGCTTATGCCTGTAATCCCAGCACTTTGGAGGCTGAGGTGGGCAGACCACTTGAGATCAGGAGTTCAAGACCAGCCTGGCCCATATGGTAAAATCCCATTTCTACTAAAAATACAAAAAAATTAGCAAGGAGTGGTGGTGCACACCTGTAGTCCCAGCTACTTGGGAGGCTAAGGAACGAAAATCACTTGAACCCAGCAGGCAGAGGTTGCAGTAAGCGGAAATCATGCCACTGCACTCCAGCCTGGGCAACAGAGCAAGAGTCTGTCTCAAAAAAAGAAAACACAAAATGAAAATTCCTCATGACCTGGGGTTAAGATTCCTAGACATGACACCAAAAACAAGATCCACCAATGGCATGATGGATAAGACCTCATCAAAATTGTGTTTCAGAAGACACTATCAACAAAATAAAAGGAAAAGAGGAGAATTTTTCCTTCTAGAATAAGAGAAATTACAAATCATATACCTGATAAGGGACTTGTACTCAGAATATATACTCTTACTACTCAGTACGACAACTGAAAAATGGATAAAGGATTTGAATAAACACTGCTTCAAGAAAGATACCCAAACAGCCAAAAAGCACAAGAAAGAACGCTCAGCATAGTCATCAGAAAATAGCAAACCAAAACTCCATACAGATACAATTTCATATCCACTAGAATGACTAAACTAAAAAAGTCAGGTAAATAAGTATTGACAAGGATGCAGAGAAACTGGAACCTGTCTACACTGCTGGTGGGAAAGTAAAAAGATGTAGCTGCTTTGGGAAACAATCTGACAGGTCCTCAAATGATTAACATAGTTATCATACAACCTAAAAATTCTAGGTAAGAAACAAAAACACATGAACATAAAAACTTGTACACATTTATAGCAGCTCTAGTCATGACAGCCAAAAAGTAGAAATACCCAAAATGTTCAACTTACAAATGTATAAACAAAGCGATACAGCCATACAATGAAGTATTCAGACATACTAATGAATGTGCTGATACATGCTAGAATATAGACAAACCTCTTAAGACAAGTTAAGTGAAAGAAGCTAGTAATCAAAGACCACATATTATCATTCCATGTATGTGAAATGTCCAGAATAGGAAAATCTATGAGATGAAGAGGTTGTATGGATGGCCTGGGATGAAGAAAGGATAAAAGCTAAACTATACAAGGTTTCTGTCTGAGATGATGAAAACATTCTAAAATTGATTGTGGGAATGGTTGCATTTATCTGTGTTTATACTAAAAGCTACTAAATTTCATTTTAAATGGGTGAAATGTATGTTGTTACAATAAAGCTGTTTTTCTTAATTACATGATTCCATTTATGACATGCCTGAAGACAATAATATGGAGACAGGGATTAGGTCAGTGGTTTCCATTTAGGGGCTGGGAGAAGGGTGTGACTACAGAGAGAGCATGAGAGTTTTTATGGTAATTGAACTCTTCAATATCCTCATGTGGAGATGTTTACACATATCTATACTTAAAATTCACCAAACTAAACACCAAAAAAGTTAATTTTACTTTGTTTACTCAAAATAAATGTTTTTAAATGTCAAAGAGAATGAAATTAAAAGAAAAATAGCCTCTTCCCCAACAATTCATTCCAAAATGAGCAAGATAAGTATCATAGGGTGAACGGACTGCCATGGCCTGGAGTGAGGTGTTAGGGTCCAGGCAGGGTAAGGAGGACATTCCTGCTCAGCATAGGATGCAAAGCCTAAGGAAGGTGAGGAAGACATTCATGTGGGGAGATGATCTACAATAAAGAATCAAATAGAAATCAAGTTTCTCACTGCTACTAAAGGGAGTTACAAATATGGAAAGGGAAAAAATGAAAATGAAGCCCTGAGATTATAATTTACATGTGAACTCATGGTTTTCAATATACATAGATACGAAAATACAGATGTAAAGACATGCATCATATATACACACCAACAGCATTTGCACACTAGCAAGCTCTTGGCTTTTAAATATTACCCACTAAAGAGAACCCAGGCTCTATAGAAAAATGGCTGATTCTTGGGCTAGTCAAGGAGAGCATGGTATACCTTATGCCAGAGAGTGACAAACGATTGAATAATGATGGGAACAAGTGATTGAATAATGATGGGAACACATCAGAAGGACACAGAGACCACCCAGAATGGTCTTATACCAGCCAAATGTACAATAATTTTGAGCATCGAAGTACTGAGAATAGGTTTTTCACCCAATGAATAGAAAATCATGAGTCTATATATACAGATACAATAAATTTAAAGTCTGATAACAAGGTAGTATTTTGCAACTATCTTCTCAAAAAATAATTATAAACTACAGTGGAGAAGTCTGGCAGATACTACCTTAATCAGTCATCTAAGAAAAACCGTCAGAAATGAGACAAATTGAAATTATTAAACCATGACAGGATGCACTCCTATCACATTTCTGACAAAGATGAATAACCTGAATTTAATCATGAAGTATCGGACGAAACCCAAAATAAGGGATGTTCTACAAAACTAGCCTGTAATCTTCAAAAGTACCAAGTTGTGAAACTTAAGGAAAAAATGAGAACTTGTTCCAGAATGAAGTATACTAAAGATAGCTAATATCTAAATGGAAGGCATGATTCTGACTGGATCCTCTTGCTATATGGACATTATTGGGACAATCAGTTCAATGTGAATGAAGTGAAGGTCTGAGGATTAGAGGGTAGTAACGTGTCAAGGTAGATTTTCTGATTTTAATGGCTGCATTGTAGTCATGTAAGGTAATCTGAAGCAAATAGTAATCAGTAATGAGGCATCCTATCTTCAACTAATTCACAAATGGTTCAGAAAGAAATGTAACTTTTCTATGAATGAGATTTAACATTTTTTCAAGAATTAAAAAGGACAAGAAATAAATAAAAAGGACATAAATAGGATATTAAATAAAATGTCTATAGACAATTCCTACCTATATGCCTAAATCACTTAAGATCAAAACGATGCCACTGATACACAATTAGTGAACTTACTTCACTTTCTGCCACAAACAAAGGACTCACCTAATTACCATGTTCACTTAGGTACTTCTCTTTTGTATCGATCCACTTCTATTGTTAGGCTTTTAACTATTTTTAAACTTCTTGACATAAAGTAATTCCTCAAATAATAATATTCTAATTAAGAAATTTTCATTAACTCATTTACTTAAAATACATTTATGTACTTTCTGCTTTCTTAGAATTGTTTTTAGCACTATAATTTTTTTGAAAATTGTACTTAGACAATTGAACTATTGTACTTAGACAAAGGGATACACAATTCCTATTTAGAAAACTTTATTGAATATTGTATTTATCAAAAGAAAAAGTTAATTTTCCCTGAAGGCACCCTTCACTTCACATGATCTATACTCCAATGTTCTTTTGTATTAAAAATATGGTTAAATATGGAATTCGTAAAATGCAGCATATAAAATTTCATGCTGAGCAAAAACAAGTCCAAAAAAACTTTACCATCTATCCATAGAATAGTTCCCATAGTATGTTTCCTACATAAATCATGTTTCAATGCAATTTTTAGAACGATTTTTAAATATATTTTGCAATTTGTTAACTGCAGGCATCTCCATTTTTCTTCCATCACATAATCTGTTCCTTTGATTAAGTTGGCAATATCTGCTAGGATCCACAGAACGCAGGAGAAAAAGCAGTTATTTCTCAAGGTTTGAGAAATCTGGTCCACCTTTAGTGTAGTTTCCTGAGATTTCTGCTCCACTGAAGTCAAAACCAGGATTCTAAAAGATATAAAAATACATATAATGAAATAAAACTTATAAAGAAAAATAAAAGTACAAGCAGGCAATTGATAAAAAAGGATGTCTAAATGACCAATAAATACATGAAAATGTAACAGACTTCACTGTTATCACCAAAATCATATTTAAAACTAATGATGCATTTTTCAACTTTCCTAATTACAAATATTCAGAAGATCATATGTATACTATGATGTTGGCAAGTGTATATGGAAACATATATACTTCAATATAAGTCTGTAGATTTAATAGCTAGCATTTTTTGATAGCTTTCTATATGCCCACAAATTTCTAGGAGGTATACATACATATATAAGATATTTAACCCTCACAACAATCCTGTGAAGTACTATGTCGGACCTTAGTCTTTTTGGTGGGCTATTTCATTTATCCAACAAAGATTTGTTGAGCTCCTACTGTTTGGAAGACCATTAGAGGTATGTAGAATTCAAGAGTGAAAAATAACAAAAATCCCTGCTCTAGTGGAACTTAACATTCTAGCAGGAGGAAACAAACCATAAATCAACCAGTACAGGGGCTGGCAGACTTTTTAAAGAACTAGGTAGTAAATATTTTAGGCTTTGCTGGCCACATAGTCTCTGTCACAAATACTCAACTGTCTGAAAGACAGTATACAAACAAATGAACATATATGTATCCTTGAAAAGCTACAAACCAGGTAGTGGGCCAAATTTGGCCCAAGGGCTATAGTTTGCCAACCCCTCATTGACTGTTAAAAGTTGGTAGTACAAAAAAAAAAAAAAATTGAACAGGATAAGGGAAATAAAATTATAATATTTAAATGGGATGATCAAAGCATGCTTCATTGAGCAATGATATGAAAACATAAAAGTGAGCCAAGCTGTGGGAGAAGAGCATTGCAGTCAGAAGGACAGCAAAGGGATGGGCTGATATATGCTTTAAAGAACAGCAAACAGGCCAGTATGGCTACAGAAGAATCACTAAGAGGGAGAGCAGTAAGGGAGGAAGTAGTTAGGGAGATAATGGAATAACTGATCAGATAGGGCCCTTTAAGAGATAGAGACATGACTTGCAGAGTTCTGAGAAGTGGCATGATATGACTTGCATTTTAAAAGAACTGCTCTGACTGCTATTTTGAGAAGACTATGGCAAGGGTAAAAGTGAGAAGACCAATTAGAAGGTTATTAGAGTAATCCAAGCAAGATATCAGAAGTGGTCCAGATCAGCATGGTAGTAGAGTTGGTGGTGAGAAGTGGTCAAATTTTAAATATATTTGGAAGGTAGCATCAATAAGATTTCCTAATACATTGGATAGGGTATGAGAGAGATATAAGAATCAAGGATGAGTCCCAATTTTTGACCTGAACTACTAGTTTTCATCAACTGAGATGAGAAGGCTAGAGGTAAGAACAAATATGGAAGGACATGAGTGTTCAACTTGGACATGTTGACCTTAATATATAATAGATAGCCAGGTGGAAATCCTGAATAGACAATTGGATGCAGGTCCTAAATTGAGAAAAAAAGTCTAGGCTACAGATACACATCTGGAAATCATTATCATAAAGACATTATCTGGCTGGGTGCAGTGGCTCAAACCTGTAATCCCAGCACTTTGGGAGGCCAAGATAGGCAGATCATGAGGTCAGGAGTTTGAGACTAGCCCAACCAACATGGTGAAACCCCCTCCCTACTAAAAATAAAATTAGCCAGCATGGTGGCACAAGCCTGTAATCCCAGCTACTCAGGAGGCTGAGGTCAGAGAATCTCTTGAACCAAGGAGGCAGAGGTTACAGAAGCTGAGATCGTGCCACTGCACTCCAGCCTGGGTAACAGAGCAATAACCTATCTTAAAAAAAAAAAAAGACATACAGAGATGAAAACACAGCTTTGTTTAAAATAGAGAAAAACAAAGAAATCTAAATCATATCGAAGACAAAGAGCTAAATAATAACATACCCAAACTACAGAACACTCTGAGGCAGTTAAAAAGAATGAGTTTTATACCTGAAAGTTAGGTATAGTTAGGCTTTTAATTATTTTTAAACTTCTTGACTTTTATAAACTATTTTTAAAGTAATCCCTCAAGTAACAAAATTCTAATGAATAAATTTTTATTAACTCTTAATTTACTTAAAATATATTTATGGACTTTTTTCCTTTCTTAAAATTGTTTTTAACAATATAATTTGTTTGTGTGAATTGTTAGACAAAGGGGTACACAATTCTTATTTAGACAACTTTATTGAATATCTTACTTACCAAAAGAAAAAGAAGACATACAAAAAGAAAAAGGGAAAGAGACCCACAGCATATTATTAAATAAAAAAGCAACATGAAGAACAATACACGTGTGATCCTCCATTTATGCTAAAAACAAAACAAACAATAGCCAACACATGAGACAAAAATGAGACAGATGCATGGAATGGAGAGAATAGTGGTGAAGGGGCCTTTCACTTTTTACACTAGGTAAGTCTATACTGGTTCAACTATATTAAGAGTTTATTCATGCATTACTGATGTACATAAAAGTATGCCTAAACTCACAAATCATAGCAATACAAATAAATTCCTCTCAAGAAAATCTTTTGAAAAAATCAAATCCATACAAGGCCATTTTTCTAACCATTCACTTAAAAAATTCTTCTAGAAAATATAACTTTTCATAATGACATTTGAGTTTTAATTTCAAATAATATTTATTCAATGATTTTTATATATTTAATTATACATACTGACACACTTCATCTGACTTACTTCTTTTTGGAATCTCTCTAATGTAAGCTTTCTCTGCATTTGGTCTTGTACCCAAGGATCAGCTGCATATTCAGATTCTAGTAGTGAAGTCCAACAATTCGCTGCATCTCTCTTTGTCTTGGTAAGAACAATACGAACCATTTTTCTATCCTCTGAAAAAAGAAAAAAAAGAAATTAGAGTTCTTCATCAAATTGTGTGTGTGTTTGTGTATGCGTGTGAGACACAGTCTCACTCTGTCACCCAGGCTGGACTGCAGTGGCCCGATCTCAGCTCACTGCAACCTCCACCTCCTGGGTTCAAGTGATTCTCATCCCTCAGCCACCCAAGTAGCTGGGATTACAGGCACACACCATCATGCCTGGCTAACTTTTTTTATTTTTAGTAGAGACAGGGTTTTGCAATGTTGGCCAGGCTGGTCTCAAAAAGTTCTTCATTAAATTTTTTATTTTCAAAAACCACTAGGTAATCTTTTTCCCCCAACTAAGTAATTTTGACACACAACTGTTTTCAACATATTTCTATTGCTTTATCTTTCAAAGCTGCAAAGACAAAAAAGACCTAATACAAAAGGGGAAAAGACAGTAAATTCCAAGACAAATTAATTTTAAAAAAAGATTTGATGAATTATAATAATTACCCTTACCCAAAGTCCATGTTCCCTCATCAGCTATTGTAGAATCAAAGAGTTTGCCCTGAAAAATAAAACATACAAGGTGCTAAAAATACAGAATTTAATTTTTATAAAGTTTTTATGATTAAATTTACCTACTTTCCTACCTAATCCACATCTTATACCACTTCACCATGACATTTATAGGTGTACAACCCTAAATTTTCTCCCAGTAGGTAAAATAGAAACTAGTTTATACTGCATGGAATATTTACTATGGCAAAGAACACAGAGCCCTCTAAAGAAAGATCAGGACTCCTTAATTTTTGTAAGATATAGTAATACTGATTACTGGCCACTGGCCAAATGTGAAATTAATATCTGAAATGCTTTAATTCTACCAATTAAAATTAACCACAAGAAGAGATCTCCTACTAAAACTAAGAAATGTTGTCTTTTAAAGTAAACTTTTAAAAACAGTTTAATCTTTTTGTTGGGCAATCAACATTTAAAAAAAAAACTTCAAAGTATATATTGCAGTTGTGATAGATTAGTTGTTACAAACAACTAATTAGATTGTTTACAAACTCGTTTTTTGAAAAAAAAAATAAACAAAACATAAACGTAAAAGAGAATGCACCAAGCCCAGAGGCTCAGGTCTGTAATCCCAGCACTTTGGAGGCCAATGTAGATTGCTTGAGTCCAGGGGTTTGAGCTACAATCTCACCCCTGCACTCCAGCCTAGGCAACAGAAGACCCTGACTGACCCACTCACTCTCTCTCTTTCTCCCTCCCTCTCTCTCTCTCTCTCTCTCTCTATATATATATATATATACATATTTTAATAAGAGAATGCATAAGCTCAAATCCGTTTTAACTTGTTGCCAAATTTAAGTCATAGTAAAATTAAAATGTCACTAGAAAAAGCCCACATTTTAAAATGTCAAAACTAGTGGGAAAAAAAAATCTCATTAGTCTAGATGTACATCAAAAACCCCAGCTTTACTGCTAAACTCCTAAAGTTGCTGGATTTACTAAATTTAAATTGTAATCTGAAACCACTGTTCAGGAAACTATGACTGTACAACAATTCAGAACTCACTTAGATCCAAGCTGATATAAATCAATGTCTTTCACAGGAATCTTGAGGCATTCAAAGCACCTCCACATATTATAATATATAATAATAGCTAACATATAGTATGAACTTATTACATACCAGTGAATACTCTAAGTTCTTCATATACGTGAATACCATGTTATTCTCAGAACAATCCTATGAGAAGGGTACTAGAACTACCCTATCTTGTGGATACGGAAGACTTAAGAGACACGGAACAATCTCTTGCCCAAGTTTACAAAACCAGGAAACAAGGAGTCTCCCTTCACCACATTATACTGCCATCAAACATCTTGGACATCTAACCTGAGAATAAAATCTAATTTCAAACTGTTAATTAAATTTAACTATTCACTTAACGATAAGAAAAAGCGGGTCCAAATCCAAAGAGTATTGGTGAATAGAAATAAAAGGGGTAACTATTAATTTTATGCACACACCTCTTTACCACCTGCTTGACCACTCCATAAACAAGCAGGATTTTTAAATTTTTGGATGAGAAAACTAATCACCTAATATCATCTCTAAATCCTCTGTCCGTTATCCTATCGCTAGTTTCTTTGCTCTTTCCTATATTTATCTATTTATTAATACACCCCCCCTACAACAGCTTAACCTCTCCACTGCAGGGAACTTATCTGCCTCGTTGTCTTTCTGCCACCTTCCTTCCGGTCTTCAGTGACAGGAAGAAATACCTGTTCCTTTAGCAATTTAGTCTGTTCCCAGCTGAAGCCCCTTAGAGAAGCAGCAGCAGCAGTCTGACTTGGTTTGAAAAGTAAGCTAGAAAATGATCTCCTCAAATTTCCACAATTCAACACCTGCCCTGAAGAGGGAGGCTCCGACCAGACCCAAACCTGATCAATGTTATCTATCCTCTTTCTCCTTCTGCCAGCCACAATAGTCCGGACACCCAACAGTCGTTCAGGGTAACCATGAATTTTAGAAGTCGGGGGCTGGGGGCGGCTGGGAAGAGGAAACCGAACACAAGCCCCAAACTACCGCTACCTTGAGGATCTCGCGGCCGCCCACCGCCAGCGCCACATGCCGGCTTTGCAGGCCGCACTGGATATCCTGGGCGCGCGTGCCTGGCGGCACCTGAACTTCAATGAACACCTCCTCCAGGGTCTGGTACCACTGGCCCCACGGGGTCCCGCAAGGAACCACCCCACTCCGCTCCTCAAACGGGGCCGACATACTCCAGGCACCTCCCGGCCGCAGCCGCACCAGGCGGAGCCGAGCGCACGCGCGGAATCCCACGCTCAGTGAACGGCCCCTTAGCTCGGGTCACTGCACATGCGCAGGAACGCAAGCTGGTGTCTCGGTGTCCGTCTTCGTTTTTTCCTTTGAATGACCATTTACTGCACAGGCGGAACCCAGTTGAAAGAACTGAAATCCAGAAAAGTTCACATGCAACGAACGATGGGATAGAATTTGAACCAGGGAAACCGGAACTCACTACACTGTCACGTAAGTGACGCAAAAATGCACTTTCAACTGTCTCCGGAGTGAAATGCGCTTGCCCAAATGATAGTGGTTCCTAGGTTACAACTGAGCAACGTCGGGAATGACTGGGTGGGTTGGGTGTGTGGGTGGGGCGAGGTCTCCTATTGGCTGGTAGCCTAAACTCACAGGCCAGCTAATTGGACGCAGTCAGAACCTAGCATTCTTTCTCCGTGTTCCTGTGCAGGATTGGTGGGCCCAGGGGTTTGGCTTTCCAATTGGCCAACGCCGGGGTGGGAGGGGAATGTGGGGAGATTTGAATTTGAAGCCGGTAGGCGGTGATAATCCACATTCAGTTGCGGAGGAGTGCCAATGACTTTCGCTTCCCGGAGCTGGCCGTCAACATGTCCTTTCCTAAGGCGCCCCTGAAACGATTCAATGACCCTTCTGGTACGTAAGGTGTAAGGAGCTGGGGGACGGGAGGCGCCCTAACGCCCTTTGCCTCTTTCGGTTCCATTCCTGGGAGGCAAGCAGGAGGCGATTTTAGGGTCGAGCTGGGGCTCATTGAATTGATTGATTTTTATGCGCTAAGCATGTGTTACATGCCAAGCACTAAGCAGTATGCTGAGGATACCGCAGTGAGTGAAACAGAGTCCGCGCCCCATGGGGCTTACATTCAAGCGAGGAGTACTGTCAATAAACAGCTGTAATGGAGAAACTACAGCAGGGCTAGGGGAATGGAGGCGAAGCGTTGGTAGCTATTTGATTTTCAAGTCCGAGAGGGCCTCAGTGATAAAAACATTGGAGTATTAATGTTAGTCTGAACTTGTGGATTTCTTTTATTCCATTCGGCCATAAAAGAAGGAAGATTGGTAAAGGCAGTTTATGGGTGTAAAATTAAAGTAGTAGCACTTACTGAAAACATAAATAATGAAGTTATCATGGCTATTTACCACTTCTACCTCAAGCACCATACTAAGGCTTTACGTCGATTATTATGTTAATTTTCCACCAACTCTAAGGGGAATCCTCTTCATTATTTTATTGATAAAAAGGCTGAGACTTAAATTTGCTCAGTGTTACACTAACAAACTGGCAGGACTGGGATTTGAACCCAGCCCCCATCGTGTGCTCGTAAGCACAGTAACCAGGAAGCCCTAGAAGCATTTAAGATGTTGGGACTGTGCTACTAGATCTTGTTTATTTTTTCCAATAGCCAAGTGAGGAAGGTAGTGATACTGACCTCATTTTACAGATTGAGAAAACAGGGGTTTTGTAACTATTGCACAACCAGTTAAGTGGTAGAGCTAAATTTCTAAGCTTATGATTTAGCCACTATAATACAGTATTTCGTGGTTACTCATTACATCTCTAATTTCCGTCAGCCAACCTGTGAATGAAAGTTCACAGCTACTCACAAAAGAAGGCCAAATGAGCAAGTGTATCAATACAAACTTAATTTCTTAGTCAAAAGACCCAAGGACCACCGGGTGTGGTGGCTCACGCCTGTAATCCCAGCATTTTGGGAGGCGAAGTCGGGTGGATCACTTGAGGCCAGGAGTTCCAACATGGCGAAACCCCGTCTCTACTAAAAAATAGGATAAAATAAAATACAAAAATTAGCCAGGTGTGGTGGCACGCACCTGTAGTCCCAGCTACTCGAGAGGCCGAGGCACGAAAATCTCTTGAAGCTGGAAGGTGGAAGTTGCAGTGAGCGGAGATGACATCGCTGCATTCCAGCCTGGGCGACAGAGCAAGACTCCGTCCCAAAAAAAAAAAAAAAAAAAAAAACTCAAAATTTATATTTCTACCTAGGATGTATTTTGGTATCTCTACACATACATATGAAAGAAAAGTTTCACAAAACAATGCTTTGCAGCAATGAGTCATGCTGATTTTTCTATTTTTACTTTTTATAAAAGGCTAATCCAGATCTATCAGGCTAGGCACAGTGGTTCACGCCTGTAATCCCAGCACTTCGGGAGGCCGAGGCAGGCGGATCATCTGAGGTCAGGAGTTCGAGACCAGCCTGGCCAACATGCCGAAACCCGCCCCCCTCGACTAAAAACAAACAAAAAATACAGAAATTAGCTGGTGATGTAGAGAAACATTACGTGTACCCTCTGCCCCCGTCGCTCCCTTGTGGAGAATACCTTTCAGTTTGTAATTAGTGATAGGCGGGTTAATAGCTGCCTACTTGGTATATTTTTAGTTATGAGTAAATACAGAACACCTGTTTATTAATAAGAATCACCTGTTTAAGAGAGAATAAATACGTGGATGAGAATCTGCTCGTGGTTTTCAGCCTGCAATGCTGTCAGCCCCTGAGGCTCTCAGCTCGGTAAGCTGCTGGCCTTCTCCCCACCCAAATAGATCCACTCGGCTGTTGTATCTGGGTGTCTGCTTCCCATAACCTCCAGCGCCGCCTGGGTGGATGTCTCCCGACCCAGCTGGCACTCGGTAGGGTGTGATGGTGCACGCCTTTAATCCCAGCTACTCGGGAGGCTGAGGCAGGAGAATCGCTTGAACGCAGGAGGCAAGTTTGCAGTAAGCCAAGATGGCGCCACTGCACTCCAGCCTGTCTACCATTTGACAAATATTTAGGGGACAAAAGTAGTTGCCTGGGAATGGCCAAAGCGCCTTGCTCTTCTTATTTATTTAACTCTAGAGGGAAATAGCTTTTCAGAGAACAATATTAATCTATTCGTTCCTAACCAGCTTTAGGCTCACAGTATTTTAATTACTTTAAAGCTTTAGTCTCATAGTATTTTAAATTCTAAGAGCACCATCTCAAGTCTGCTATGTGTATTTACTCAGAAATGCCTTCACATTTAGAACTTCAGTTAAGTGAAATTATGCAGTATAAAATTCTGGAACATAGAAACACAGTATAGTACAATTTTTACTTTGAATAACATTGGCTTTTTGTATTTTCTAAGCCTCACATTCTTTATCTGTAAATTATCACATAGGGTTCTTCTGAGGATTAATTAAAATAACATCTATAAAATGCTTAGCATAATGCCTTGCTTAGTAAGTGCTCAAAAAGTTCTAGTTACTCTGGTGTGGTTGCTTTTCTTCTGTGTGTTTGAACTGTAGTTGACATCATCAATAGGTCTAATATATTGATAATAGCCAGAGATGGAATATCACTATAAATTTTTATTCTAGGCTAAATATTCAGGGATAGACAATTTTAATTCCTTTATTTCCAGAAACCAATGGTAGTTACCTCCATGACTCTCTCTGAGTCGAGTTGACACCAGATGTATTTTATTTGCTATATTCAGTTCTTAATAAGAAAGCCGTATTGCCTGTAATACATGATGCTCATCTGAAAACTGTCTTTTGCTTAGTTCCATGTGTTCCTTTGACCTAATTGATATAAAGGACAAGATGATATTGTTGTTCATAAATAGAATAATAATATGAATAGATATTATAGAGGCCTTCTTTAAAATATCACATGGATGCAGTTTTTTACATTAATAAAATAGAAGTAGTTTCTATGACATTTTACATTGATATTTACTTTATTATGACATGCTTTAACTTAAGATCGTAAAATTAGATGATATATTAATGTTTTCTATTTCCTCTAGGTTGTGCACCATCTCCAGGTGCTTATGATGTTAAAACTTCAGAGGTATTGAAAGGACCAGTATCTTTTCAGAAATCACAAAGATTTAAACAACAAAAAGGTAATAGATCACCAAAGAACAATGGTTATGTGATCTTTTAAGTTTTAAAGTTATGAATAACAATAATTAAATTTAAAGATGTTGTGGCATTTTTTAAAATGTGAAGCTAGAACTATATTTAAATTTTGATGGATTTATGAAAGAGTCAAGTACACAGTAATGCTGTTATTACATTGTTACATAACCAGGAATATTAAGCAAGACACTCATATTGATATGTAACTTCCCTTTTGGTAATTACCTTGATCTGTCAGGGAATATTAGGAAAATGAGAAAGGTGTTAGATGTGTAAAAATATTGTGTAATTGTTTGAAAATGTACAACTAAGAGAAGAGCATATTGTTTAATCAGTAGTTGCAGTTAGAAACTTGGGGCTAGGCAAGGTGGCTCATGCTTGTAATCCCAGCACTCTGGGAGGCCAAGGTGGGTAGATCACTTGAGTTCAGGAGTTCGAGACCAGCCTGCCCAACATGGCAAAACCCCATCTCTACTAAAAATAAAGAAATTAGCTGCGGGTGGTGGGGTGCGCCTGTGGTCCCAGCTACTAGGGAGGGAAGTGGGAGAATTGCTTCAACCCAGGAGGCAGAGGTTGCAGTGGGTCAAGATCATACCACTGCATTCCAGGCTGGGTGATAGTGAGACTGTCTCAAAAATCAAAAACAAAAAAAAAATTGGATATTGTGTTTTGTGTATAGTTAAAACATATCAACACCAACCATGATCTGTACAATTCATTTTTCTGCAGATTCTAAACAAAATCTTAATGTTGACAAAGATACTACCTTGCCTGCTTCAGCTAGAAAAGTTAAGTCTTCAGAATCAAAGGTGAGAAGCTTTTATATGCCAGCTAGTTTATTAACTGTATCATCAAAACACCTGAAAGTACTGTATTTGATTAGAATGGGTTAAGTGTATGAATCAAGGTTCTAAGTAAAATATGTACATTAATGAAACAAATTATCATTAGAGCTCTAGCAAGTTTTACATTTCTGCCTAGGTCATTATGTTTAAATGTGCCCTTAGTTCACAATTACAATAGTCTTCAATTCTGAGTCACTTCTATGTGTAAATAAATTGTTATTACCTAGTAAACATTTCAAAATTATGTGATGTTTCGATTTATTAAGTACCACCATTTTAATTGTTTTGTTTTTGCTTATTTGTTTTTGGGGAAGGGTAAGTGTTTTCGAAGAAAAAGAGAAAACAAATTCATCCATATATATATTATATATATATATATATATATATATATATATATATATATATGTATGTATGTATGTATTTTTTTGAGACAGAGTTTCGTTCTTATTGCCCAGGCTGGAGTGCAATGGCATGATCTCACAGCAACCTCTGCCTCCTGGGTTCAAGCGATTCTCCTGTCTCAGCCTTCCCAGTAGCTGGGATTACAGGCATGTGCTACCACAGTCAGCTAATTTTGTATTTTTAGTAGAGACGGGATTTCTATATGTTGGTCAGGCTGGTCTTAAACTCCCTACCTCAGGTGATCTGCCTGCCTCAGCCTCCTAAAGTGATGAGATTACAGGTGTAAGCACCACTCCCAACGTAAAAATTCCAATATTTAAGAGAAGTTTGCCACTGAGAAGCTGTTAAGGAGTGGTGAGGGATTAAATTCTTTGTAGTCTTCCAGCTTGTGCAAGAGCTACATTATTATTTTCATAAGTTTATAATCAGGTAAACTGCTTAATACTTTATTTATTTATTTTTTGAGATAGAGTCTCACTCTGTCACCCAGACTAGAGTGACAAGATCTCCGCTCACTGTTGCCTCTGTCCCCACAGGATCAAGTGATTCTCCTGCCTCAGTCTCCCCAGTAGTTAGGTAGCTAGGATTAAAGGCATTTTCCACCACGCCCAGCTAATTTTTGTATTTTTACTGGGAATGAGGTTTAACCATGTTGGCCTGGCTGGTCTTGAATTCCTGATCTCAGGTGATCCACCTACCTTTGCCTCCCAAAGTGCTGGGATTATAGGTGTGGGCCACCACACCCAGCAGTATAATACTTTTTAAAAGACAGCCAGGGCCAGGCATAGTGGCTCACGCCTATAATCCCAGCACTTTGGGAAGTCAAGGCGGGCGAATCAGCTGAGGTCAGGAGTTCAAGACCAGCCTGGCCAACATATAGTGAAACTCCATTTCAACTAAAAAATACAAAAATTAGCTGGGCATGGTAGCACACGCCTATAGTCCCAGCTACTTGGAAAGCTAAGGCAGGAGAATCACTTGAGCCTGGGAGATGGAGGTTGCAGTGAGCCAAGATGGTGCTACTGCACTCCAGCCTGGTGACAAAGCAAGACTTCTTCTCTCAAAAAAAAAAAAAAAATGATAGCCGGGCATGGTGGCTCACACCTATAATCCCAGCACTTCAGGAGGCCAAAGCGGGTGGATTGCTTGGGGTCAAGAGTTTGAGACCAACCTGACCTATATAGTGAAACCCCATCTCTACTAAAAATACAAGAAAATTAGCTGTGCATGGTATCAGGTGGCTGTAATCCCAGCTACTTGGGAGGCTGAGACAGGAAAATCACTTGAACCTAGGGAGGCAGAGGTTGCAGTGAACCAAGATTGCACCACTGCACTCCAGCCTGGGCAACAGAGTGAGATCTGTCTCAAAAATAAAGTAAAAGAGTTGTATAAATTAATTGATATTTTGATGTGAAAAAGATTCAGAGTTGGAAAAAGTTAGACTTAGGTTGTTCATTCATTTGGCAGTTGGCAAAGCCTCATATTCTGTGATATAGAGCTGTGTTGTTCAAGAATGGAAGCATGGCTACATGTGGCTATTGAGCAGTTAAAATGTGGCTTGTGCTACTAAAGAACCAAATTTTCAATATTATTTAATTTTAATGCATATTTAAAGGCACACTCAATTTTGTTAGTGGAACACTTAAATATTTTTGGAACAACTTGAGTATATGAATTTATTTTCTCCTCCATATGTTTTATGAAATTAAATATACATAAATGTGTCTGAAAATTTTGCATTGAATTGAGATGTGCTATAAGTGTAGAATACAAAGAAAACTTCAAAGACTTTATATAAAAATAAAACATGTCTGATAATTTTATACTAATGACATACTGAAATAATCTATTTGATATATTAGGTTAAGTAAAATTAACATTTATACTTTTTAAATGCAATACTAGAAAAATTTAAATGCATATGTGGCTTGCATTATTTTTATCGAGCAGGACTATTATAGACACTCTTTTCTTAGAATTTGGTGTAAGTGGTTTGACTTAAATTTCTTGAAGAAACTGTTGTGAAATTTTGAAGTGACTATAGAATTTATAAAGCCCCTTAGAAAACGAAAGTACATACAAGTTGGTACAGGTCCCCAAAATAGTCCTCCCCATAAAAACTTTTATGGATGAAATTAATAAACATGACACTGGTGTCCACGCCCACCTCCCGCCCCATTTAGAAACATCTAAAACAGATTTCATTCAAGATGGTGATGCCTTTCTTGCATTTTTTAGATGGAAAAGATGTTCTTTTTCTAGCCATTGTGTCAGAAAGGCTGTTGAATATAAAAAGATATGGTGTGAAAATTATATATCTTACTTAGAATGAAGCCAAAGAGGAAATTAGCATCAGAGCTTATGCTATTTCAGTTTTTATTTCTTTGCATCTATATATTTGTTTTCCTCTTTGAGTATCAAAGTTTAAGTTGATTTCTCTGTGTAAGATTCTTTCTGAGGTAGCATAATTAAAAATTCAAGATGTGTTGCTGTTTAACATTAGAGGGAGACAGTCAGCTTTATTCATGAAGTTTCACCTGTTCTTTTCACTGGGCTGATTAGAAAAATCCTTATTTATTGGACTGAAAACTTTTAAACCTGAAATATCTTGAAATTTTTAGAATCTTTTATTTATCAGATGAGTGACCTACAAAAGTTTTAACAGACTGGGTGTAATGTTTAAAATAGAAACTATTTCAATCCCTTAATCATTTCTGATAACTAAAAAACAAATTTGGCTGCGATACTTGACATTTAAATTTGCTTATCAGTTTTCTTTGACTTTTAAACAGAAGGAATCTCAAAAGAATGATAAAGATTTGAAGATACTAGAAAAAGAGGTAAGCAGTGCTTTCAACTTATTGAAAAGTACATATGATAGAAAGAGAGTTTTATAGATTTGAGAGATAAGGATTCTGTTGCAGTATGGGAGTCCTGCAGTGAGGCAAACATGCCCTCCAGAGCATTGCCTATAGGAAAACAGTTCTTTAGCTTGGTTACACTATTTCAGAGATCTATCTAGACCATGTTAATGTGGAATGCTGGCAAAGCCAAGATTCAAGATAGCGCACTTAATGAAAAACTGATAACGAAAAATCATTATGTCAGTTTATTGCAATTAGATATGTGGATCAAATATTTACGTCTATTCATCTCTCACACTCTTCTTGTATGCTAACTTACATTAAGACAACATAGCTAGAGGATTTCTTAGTGAGCATGCAATCCTAGCTAGTTAGAGCATGAAGAAGGTAGGCTAATTTGATGCATTGCTCTGCCCAATAGGTATATGCCTTCCTCATGGGTGAAATAACATAGAGCTATGCTGTTCGATATGGTAGCTACTCACCACATGTGACTATCTAAATTAAATAAGATAGAATTAAGAACTCAGTTCCTTAGTTGCCCTAATCACACTTCAATAGCCACAAGTGGTTAGCAGCTACTATACTGGACAAGGCATTTCCACCATGACAGAAATTCCTATTGAACAGTAGTAACCTAAAGAACCCATTTACTTTCCAGGTGGTGCTAAGCAGCTCACTGTGAACTTTGTTTCTCTGCAGCCCTTTTTTTTTCCTGTCTCCATTGGTGACCAACTCTTTTTCTCATGGATATATTCTTTCGATATATTAAAATCTTCCATTTGATTACAGTCAAATCTTGGCTTTGGACCAAGAGTGTGTCAGAATAACTGCAAATGTCTGCTCAGTTTCTCTGATTATTTTGTATTTATTCTAATAATGTTGGCTATCATTTTATTAAGGATACATGTAGGGGTCTATACTTAACAGGAATAATCACTGAGTCTCAGTGAAATAGCTGGCAAGTGAGTGGTAAAGCCAGGATTAGAACTAATAATGTATGCCAGTGACTTCACTGGGTATAGACCTTTAGGGTGGCAGGTTTTTTCCCCCTATTATTTTGAAAATATCATTTCATTGTCTTTTGACTTCCACATTTTCTGTTGACAAATGTTAGGTTTGGGGAGTTTTTGTTGTTGTTTTTAATCTGGTAATAGCAGCAAGAATGATGGCTTGCCAGTGCCTAGTACATTCTCCTCAGAAGCTCAGCTCTGCCTTCTTGAAATTTTTAAGCCAATTTGAATTTGTGTAATTGAAGCTAGAGAAAATAACTATTATAGATGAAAATACCTTAAAAGTAAATAAAGAGCTTAATTGTACTTAGGATTTATGGCAATTAAAGTTCTTCTGCTCTTAAAACGCACTTAGATTTTTAAGATGTATCATAGGTAAATATGATTATTCAAAGAGCTAGTAAAATTAGAGTATCTACAGACAAAATGTCAAAATTAGAGATTTTTCCAGAAGTTTTATGGGTAATTATTTGTAGCATCTCTTTATGTTGGCATTCTAGTGCTCGCTTCGGCAGCACATATACTAAAATTATGTTGGCATTCTATCAGTGAATCATTTATTATCACCTTGGTTTTCTTCCAGATTCGTGTTCTTATACAGGAACGTGGTGCTCAGGACAGGCGGTTCCAGGATCTGGAAACTGAGTTGGAAAAGACGGAAGCAAGGCTAAATGCTGCATTCAGGGAAAAAACATCTCTCTCTGCAAATAATGCTTCACTGGAAAAACAACTTATTGAATTGACCAGGACTAATGAACTACTAAAATCTAAGGTATCTGAGCTTCATGATAACATTTATAATTGAATAAATATAAACACGTGTATGAGTTCTAGGCTCTAATTTAGCCCTTTTCCTTCACTAAACATACTTTAAATATTAAGCTGCTTCAAATAGGAATTATATCTTTTTTTTGAGACAGAGTCTTGCTGTCGCCCAGCCTGGAGTGCAGTGGTACAATCCTGGCTCACTGCAACTTTGGCCTCCCGGGTTCAAGTGATTCTCCAGCCTCAGCCTCCTCAGTAGCTGGGACTACAGACACACACCACCAGGCTCAGCTAATTTTTGTATTTTCAGTAGTGATGGGATTTCACCATGTTAGCCAGGCTGGTCTCCAAACTCCTGACCTCAGGTAATTCACCTGCCTTGGCCTCCCAAAGTGCTGGGATTACAGGTGTGAGCCACCACGCCTGGCCTATATTAGGGTACTTGGCATATAAGCAGTTATAAATAAAACAAGTTACTTTTTGTTGTAATATGTGACATTTTTTCACCACTCAAAATCACCACCAGTAAATAAGACCGTTAATAAAAATTTAAAAACTAATATATAGAAATTACTTTAAAGATCTTTCTCTGCAATAAATAGTGGCATAAGAACAAGTTTCCATCTAAAGTTCTTACTGGAATGAAATGGGAAATAAGTAAATCTATGGATTAAATATTTCTAATACCTTGTGTTTATCATTATTAATATACTAATCTTAACCTAATACAGTCATTCTGCTTGTTACTGAAGAAGAATATAAATCAGTGTTCAGTTTAATAAAGATTATTTATTCAGAGCCTGTAATGTGTGGGGTGCTATGCTTACAAAAGAAATAAGTGTACATTAGAACCAAGACTGGAAAGAAAGCAGCTTCCTGGGCCCTACCCAGGGAGATTCTGATTTAGTAGGCCTGGCATAGACCCTGTATTCTGCATATTTCAAAGTATACCAGGGCTAGAGGCGGTGGCTCACACCTGTAATCCCAGCCCTTTGGGAGGCTGAGGCAAGCGAATCATCTGACGTCAGGAGTTTAAGATCAACCTGGCCAACATGGCAAAACCCCGTCTCTACTTAAAAAATACAAAAATTAGCCAGGTGCGGTGGCAGGCACCTGTAATCCCAGCTACTCAAGAGGCTGAGGCAGGAGAATCTCTTGAACCTGGGAGGCAGAAGTTGCGGTGAGCTGAGATTGTGCCATTGCACGCCAGCCTGGGCGACAGGAGTGAGACTTCATCTCAAAAAAAAGTTTGTAACCATCCTGACCATCATGGTGAAACCCCATCTCTACTAAAAATACAAAATTTAGCCAGGCGCAGTAGCAGGCACCATTAATCCCAGCTATTTGGGAGGCTGAGGCAGGAGAATCACTTGAAGCCAGGAGGCAGAAGTTGCAGTGAGCTGAGATCGTGCCATTGCACTCCAGCCTGGGGGAAAGAGTAAGACTCTGTCTCAGAAAAAAAAAAAAAGGGACACCAGGTGATTCAGATTCATTTTGTTAAGCAAACATATTTCAAGGAATCCTTTCTCAGGGACTTGCTTTAGAGTCTTACAGTGGACTTTCCAGCATATAGAGGTAAGTGACCACCCCAGAACCCTTTCAAAAATAAACCAGCAGGCCAGGCAGAGTGGCTCACACCTGTAATCCCAGCATTTTGGGAAGCTGAGGTGGGTGGATCACTTGATGTCAGGAGTTGGAGACTAGCCTAACATGGTGAAACCCCATCTCTACTAAAAATACAAAAAGTAGCAGATATGGTGGCACATGCCTGTAATTCCAGCTACACATGAGGCTGAGGCATAAGAATCACTTGAACCCAGAAGGTGAAAGTTGCAGTGAGCAAGATGGTACTCTAGCCTGGGTGACAGAGTGAGACTCTATCTCATAACAAGATAAAAATAAACCAGCAAGTCACATTAAGGCAAAAGGTATAAGAATAGTAGTAGGCCAGTGCAATGGCTCATGCCTATATTTCCAGCACTTTGGAAGGCTGAGGGCTGGAGGATTGCTTGAGGCCAGGAGTTCGAGAACAGCCTAGGCAGCATATTGAGACCTCCTCTCTACAAACAAATTGAAAAACTAGCTAGGCATGGTGGTGCATGCCTGTGATCCCAGCTACTCAGGGAGATGAGGCAGGAGGATTTATTGAGCCCAGGAATTCGAGATTATAATGAGCTATGATCATGCCACTGCACTCCAGCCTGGATGGCAGAGCAAGACTTGATCTCTTAAAAAAAAAAATTAAATCAATCAGTAATGTGTGGGTCAACGACTGTTCTGTCTACCAAAGTATATTGCAATAAAAAATATAACCCCAGTGATAGGTAGAAAAATCAATATTTGTGTATTTTAAATATGTCTTAGCAGAAAATATTTCTGAATTTTTAACGTGTTTGTTGTACTTAGTTTTTGGAAAATGGTAACCAGAAGAATTTGGGAATTCTAAGCTTGGAGCTGATGAAACTTAGAAACAAAAGAGAAACAAAGATGAGGGTGAGTGCTGCCTTTGGCAACTTTGCTGTGCCTGGATCTGGGGATCAGAACAATTTCCTCATTTCCTAAAACAGATACCTTTGTTATGTAGGATCTGATGGCTAAGCAAGAAGGTGTGGAGATGAAGCTGCAGGTCACTCAAAGGAGTCTCAAAGAGTCTCAGGGGAAAATAGCCCAACTGGAGGGAAAACTGTAAGTGACTGAATATGAAGAGAAATTAAGTGGAAGCAATTTGACTCTCTTCGCAAGTTATTGTTTACTGAGACTGGAACCTTCTCTTAGTACTTATCTCATTGCCTCCCTGCAATTCCCCTATTTCTCTTTTTAAATGAGAATTGAGCCCTAATCATTCCCAAACATGTCATGCTACAAAGTTGTATGAATGCATTACTTTTATACATCCTCTGTACTATGTATATGTATAATGAGGAAAGATTTCATGATCTTATGAAAGTGGTCCTTAGATTGAAAGTGAGAAACACTGTTATAGGAAGTTGTGATTAATGCATAATCCTAGCCTTTGATTTTGAGCTTTAATTTACATATAATAAAATGCATGGATAGTTAAGTATTAAGTTTGGTGACTTTAGCAATTGTATACACCTGTGTAACCATTGCCAAACAAGATAGAGAACATTTTCATCCCTTCAGAAAGTTCCTTCACACCCCTTCTTTTTCCCCTGCTACTGCCTGTATCGTGTTCCCCATTCCCACAACTATTTTCTTACATATATCATCAGAAATTAGCTTTGCCCTCTTTGTTTTATGTATTGTTATCATTATTATTCATTTTTTTAGAGATGGGGCATTGCTATGTTACTCGGGCTGTCTCAAACTCCTGGACTCAAGTGATACCACCCTGGCCTTCCAGAGTGCTGGGGTTACAGACATGGGCCACTATACCTGGCCAGTTTTGCCTTTTTTTAGGACATGCAAGAGAGAAAAGGAAAGAACATGTGTGTGTGACTTCTTTTGTTTGATGTAATTTTTTAAGATTCATCCAAACTGTTCTGTTTACTGTAATTTTTCCCTTTTTATTTCTGAGTAGTAGTTCACTCTACGAATATACCTCTGTCTGTTTACTCTCCTCCTTTTGATTAATATTTGGGCTGTTGCCAGTTTCTGCCATTATAAAAAGACTGCTGTGAAGAGGTTTTTAGAAAGTTTCTAGGAGTAGAAGTCTTGGGTAATAGGATAATATATGTATAATGTTTTTAAAAACTCAAAGTGGTTTTGCCATTTTTATACTCCCCCGGCAATGTATGATAGTTTCAGTTGTTCCACATTCTCACCAACATTTAATGTTGTCAGTCTGTTTGATTTTAGCCTCTTTACTAGGTACGAAGCGATATCTCCTCTGTGATTTTGTTATTATGAATGTTGAACATCTTTTTATGTGCTTATTGGCCATTTTATGTGCGTATCACCTTTTGTAAGGTGTCTGTTTAAGTCTTTTGTCTATTTCTTGCGTTGGATGGTTTGGAGGAGGGAAACAGATAAGTAATTGAATACCAGATAGTCTGGGGCAGAAGCTTTATGGCACACAAAATGCTATTTAGTATGTTGAATGGGTGGGGAAACCAGGAAGAACACACACAAAAAAAATTATTTATAAAACTTGGGATGCTATAATTGTTCTCATCATCATAGTTTTTTTTTTTTTTGTCAGTATATATTCAGAAACTTTTCTCACTTTAAAAATTTTAGTCTTCTATTTGGATATAAATTATGAATTTGAGAAATCACATAAAATAATAGTTAAGAGTTGGGACTCTGGAGTCAGCCTGCCTGATACAGCAGTATCTGGTACAGAAGTATTATGTATGATTATTAAATAAACTAGAATGTATTAACATATACCTTTTTTGTTTTAGTGTTTCAATAGAGAAAGAAAAGATTGATGAAAAATCTGAAACAGAAAAACTCTTAGAATATATTCAGGAAATTAGGTAATATAAGCAGTAGCTTTAAATTGAACCTTATTTTTTTGAATAGTGATGAATTTTCATCATTTTTGTTATTTTTCCCTGTGCCTAAATAGATGTGTTTTTTAAGATAATTTATTTTAATGTAGTTGTGCTTCAGATCAAGTGGAAAAATACAAGCTAGATCTTGCCCTGTTAGAAGAAAATTTGAAGGAGAAGAATCATGAAATTTTAAGCCTTAAGCAGTCTCTTGAAGAAAACACTGTTACATTATCTAAACAAGTAGAAGACCTAAATGCGAAATGTCAGCTGCTTGAAAAAGAAAAAGGTATTACAGTGTTTTATAGTTACTTTCTTTAGATAAGTGTTACGTACAACATTTAGGAAAAATACTGCTATGCTAAAGCAACCTTTTAAATATAATTAGCTACGTTAACGTTTTAAATATAATTAGCTATATGGCTATACAACAGCAAAAACCTGTACTGCCTTTCTGAATATTTTACTCTTATAATGTTTGTTTTCTGTTTATTTCAATATAGTATATTACCTGTCTTGATTGAAATATATACAGTTGTATAGTTCATGACTTTTCCACTAGGTGGCTATTTAAAAATCAGTAGATAGACAGAACAAGATTTGTGGGTTTTATTATGTAGCACATAATATATATTATATGGAGTAATAATACAAAGTTGACAGTTTTTTTTTCTTTGAAAATACCATACTAAAAGCAGTATAATGGAATATTCTGGGAGTCTGGGTTTCTAAATGTTAATGTTAGTATTTAATTCCAGTATTCATGTTTTGCACTTTCTAGAAGATCATGTCAACAAGAATAGAGAACACAATGAAAATCTAAATGCTGAGATGCAAAACTTAAAACAGAAGTTTATTCTTGAACAACAGGAATGTGAAAAGCTTCAACAAAAAGAATTACAAGTTAATTCACTTCTGCAACAAGAGAAAGTAGTTTACTACCATATTTATTTTAGTGTTTATTTTGTGTCATACATTTCCCTATGTCTCTGAATACCTTTAATTTGTGTATATCCTTTGATCTAACAATTCTATTTTTAGAGTCTTATCTTGGGGATATAATTGTGGACATGCTGAGGACTTAGCTGCATATTTTCACTACATGTTCACCATAGGGTTATGAATAATGTAGGAAAATGACAACAGATACAGCAAAATAGGGAAATAATTTTTTGACAATTTTCTGGCTCATTCTTGTGTTATTTAGGCTATGTAAACATTCACCCTTACATTGTAAAAGAGTGTCTAATTACAGAAGAAACAAAACAATTTTTAAAATCCAGATTATGTAAAGAATATTTTACTTATCACTGAAAAGAAAGACAACTGAAAAAATACAAGCATAGGATAGAGATAGAGAAGGGGAAGTTTTGATGGCCTGTAAACATAAAATATGCTCCGCCTTAGTAGTAACCAAGGAAGTAGAAATATATTTTTTTCACTTATAAAATTGGCACCAATTAAAACATTTGATAATATAAAATACTGATGAGAATTGAGCCAACAGGTACTTACATGCACTGATGTGAAATATTATAGTGTTGGACAGCCTATAAGAGTTCAAGGAATTAAGTAGATCTATATACACTGACCTACAAAGATTTCAACAACAGAGTATATATATCATTTATATCCCTCCCAAAATGTATATATATAAATGTATAGAGAAAGACAAGAAGGCATGTATATTCCAAACTAGTAGCTCTCTCTGCAGTGGAAAAAGTAAAATTAAGGGGGGAAGTCGTCAAAGATAATATTAACATAATTTGTAATGTTACAATTTTTTTCACAATGGTGATATATTTGTATATTGTATAGCTTAAAAAATTTAATAATGGAAATCACAAAGCACTTTTTATATAATATGTGAAAATTATATTAATATCAAAGCCAGTTGTAAAACAGATATATGTAAAATATAATTTTCATTTAAGGAGTTTGTGCATGTGCGTTAGCTAGAAAAAAGCCTAAAATGATATTTGCCACAAGGTTTACAAAGTATAGGAAACAATATGTGAAAACAAATATGCTGTTTCTATATTGTTTTAAGTTTCTTTGAATCTCTTGAATTTATTTTTCATCCTTC
Organism: Plecturocebus donacophilus; assembly: GCA_004027715.1. Taxonomy (NCBI): domain Eukaryota; kingdom Metazoa; phylum Chordata; class Mammalia; order Primates; family Pitheciidae; genus Plecturocebus; species Plecturocebus donacophilus. The sequence goes on along the minus strand of PVKP010011807.1, from coordinate 23,083 downwards.
TTTATCTGTACTTTTTGTCTCCTAGTACAACCTCACAATGCCATTCCAAATTATTTTGGTTGTTTTCTATTTGGATATAGGAATTATCTTCTAGTCTTCATCAGAAGCTGTGTTCTTTTCAAGAGGAAATGGTTAAAGAGAAGAATCTCTTTGAGGAAGAATTAAAACAAGCACTGGATGAGCTTGATAAATTACAGCAAAAGGAGGAACAATCTGAAAGACTGGTCAAGCAATTGGAAGAGGAAACAAAATCTAGAGCTGAAGAATTAAAACTCCTAGAAGAAAAGCTGAAAGGGTTTGTATTAATAGGATCTCACGTTTATATAGCACTTCAGATGTCAAAAATTGTTTTGAGTACATAGTCTTAGTATTCTCAATCATGTGAGTGTGTGAGGTTGGAATTATTTTACAATTAAGTAGTAATTATTTTACAGTTAAGTAGTAGACACAGAGTGTGTACACAAAATGTACATGCCAGCAAGTAAGACAGCCCCCTTTTTTAAGTTAAATAAATAAATGACAAGTTTTCCACTCCTTTACTACTCTGATATTTTCTGAAATTTATTGGACATCAGCATTAGAACAATAACGAACTCACGGCTGAACGTGGTGGCTTATGCCTGTAATTCCCACACTTGGGATGCCACAGTGGGAAGATTCCTTGAGCTCAGGAGTTTGAGACCAGCCTGTACAATATAGTGAGACCTTGTCTCTATTAAAAGTAAAAACTAGCTGAGCATGGTGGCATGTGCCTATAGTCCCAGCTACTTAGAAAGTTGTGGGAGGAAAATCACTTGAGCCCAGGAGATCAAGGCTGAAGTGAGCATGGTGGCGTGTGCCTATAGTCCCAGCTACTTAGAAGGTTGTGGGAGGAGAATCACTTGAGCCCAGGAGATCAAGGCTGCAGTGAGCCATGATCATGTCACTGCACTCCAGCCTGAGCAACAGAGCAAGACTCTGTCTAAAAAACAAACAAACAATAGTGAACTTAGGGGGAAAAAAATAAAGAATCCCTTCTGTTAATAAATAGCATTCCCATTTTTTGTCTATGCATTTACGTAGTGTAAGTTATACCTTTAATCATATTTTTCAGGGAGCCCAAATACTTCAGAAATGGTAATCAAAATGCAAAACGGGCTGGCACAATGGCACATGCCTGAAGTCCCAGCTACTCGGGAGGCTGAGACAGGAGACTCTTTAGAGCCCAGGAGTTTGAGGCTGTAGTGCTCAATGGTTGTGCCTGTTAATAGCCATGGCACTCTGTACTGGGCAACATAACAAGATGCCATCTCAATCAATAACTGATAAAAAGCAAAGGAGAAAAAAATAATTAGAACTGGGAAACGTTCAAAAATAAGAAATCTATTGTCTAAAGTAGAAAGAATGAATCTTACTTTTCTTCCCTGACTCTAGTTTCTTATAATTTCTGCCACATTATGTTTCCTTCTCCAGTACATGTATTTCATTTTGTTCTGTTTCATTTTGTTTTGTCCACAGTATTTGCTAAATTTTTATTTATTAAGAGAAACTATTCCTTAGCCTACATATTCATGTTTCATAGTTTAGAAACACAGGTCAGTGACAAATTCTATCCTACTACATTTATTTAAGTTAAAACATCTGGTTTGAATCTTGAGTTCAGGTTGCAAATGAAATACTTAAATCCTTGGGATCTCATCATTAAAACATTCTTTGGCAAAGGACTATGGGCTAGATATAAGTTTGTATTATTGTAATATACCTCACACCTGTGTATCTTGTCTCTTGTTGGATACTTTAGGTACTAAACTCTTCTGTTTTCTTGTGATTAGTGATGAAAATGAACAGCAAGGTTTTTCATACCCCTGCTTTTTGGGGAACAATGCAGAATTGTAATTAAGGGTGTTCTATACTACAGCCAGTCTCATGGAACAGGAATGTTGAGAAACTAAGATAATGTCATTTTCAGAGATGAAAGAAAGCTGAGATAATTATTTATTCTAACTCAAAAAACTGTGGGCCAATGGTCAAGAGATAAGGATTTTTATTACTAGTTTTGTTAGCTAGCTGGTTAGTTCTGAGCAAGACAATGTTAGTTTCTTTCATTTTCTACTTCATTAGATTATAAAAGAGTTTTATGAGATGATCTCTAAGATCCCTTCTAGCCTAGAAATTTCAAGCTTAAGAGAAAAACCAATTAAGAATTTAAAATAATACCTCCAGGAGACAGGGAAGAGAATGTTTTTTATTATAAACCCTTTAGTGATAGCTGATTGCTGTTGCTGTGGTGTGTATATTTTTGAAATCCCACACTTGTTACAGAATGAATTTGATGAGCTTTGTTTCTTAATCTCAGTGTCCAGCTTAGTCTATAAGTACACAATGCTTATTTGCAATTTTTAGTTCTGTATATTCTTTAAAAGCTCTCTCATAAGCTCATATACTTATCTAAAAATTTTATCACCACTTTGGAAATATATTATTTCCAAAATATCTCTGAGATTTAATAGTATATGTTTATAAAGGTAACTTAAAATTCATTGTGTCTATGCAAAATAATTCATTAAAGAAGTTATTGAGTCTTTGAGTAATAATGTATTATGTAGGTTATTCGTATAATCAGAATAAATCCACAGAGTCTTGTAACTCCTTCTGTAATTTAAAATGAAATATCTTTAATTGTTTATAGTATTTCTCAAGTATCTAAATGCAGAGAATAAAACTATTCAATCCAGATGTTTTTTACTGGTAATCTTTTACAGTCTTTAGTACTGGCTAAAATCTTAAGATTTTGTTTTATAGTCTTCTATATCCTCTACTATCTTTCCCCCAAATTTTTAAAGTAAAATAAGCAGGAAAGATAAATTGAAACTAGTAGAAAAGTGCATTAAAAAAAACATGCTTTTCGAGGTAAGTCATAAATTAGGATTTGAGCTATTTAGCAGGTAATCCAATGATGAAGATATGAGCTGTATGATTTGCAGTTTCAAAGATAAATTTTTTTTTTTTTTTTTAGGAAGGAGGCTGAACTGGAGAAAAGTAGTGCTGCTCATACCCAGGCCACCCTGCTTTTGCAGGAAAAGTATAACAGTACAGTGCAAAGACTTGAAGATGTTACTGCTCAATTTGAAAGGTATTTTTCTTGAGAGCCTGCACTCTTAAATATAATGTGAGCATGTGCCTGGCAACATGGCCACGCCCACATATCTCTATGTGTGAATAATATCCATGGTGCCCTGCATTTGCATATTAACAGGCTAGGGTGGATGGTGCCCTGTATTTGCATATTAACAGGCTAGGGTGAGAGGGCCAGTTTATTTGAAGGCTATGTGAATACATGCCTGGTCAAACCAATCTCCCGAGCCCTGTGCAAATCAGACACCGCCTCCTCCAACCTTTGTAATATACCTGACTGGTATCCTGGCAGGTAGAGACCTCCTCTTTTGCCTTTGGAGCCCCCCTCCTCCCTCTTTATTTGTACAGGAGCTTCTTCCGTCTTCTCCCTTCACTTCTTGCCTATTAAACTTTCCTCTCCTTAAAACAAAAAATAAAATATATAATGTGAGCAGAAAGGGGTGTTTACCCAGGGAAATCTGTGAACAAACCATTCACACAGTATGATTAGTATTAGTTTAAATTCCATAATCACCAATCATAAGCAGGCATTTAGCATTATTTAGTAATCTTATATTTATATAATTCAACTTTATAGAAATACCCCTTTCTCACTATCCACTTCAACTTTTATGCACTGAGCCAGGTGTGGTGGCACATGCCTGTAGTCCTAGCCACTCCATAAGCTGAGTTAGGAGGATCAACACTTAGAAGCATTTGGTGCTTCTGCCTTACTCTCTTGGTGTTATCATTTTCATAAAGAATTCAGAAGTTTTTATCTCCTCATTAAACCCATAAAGAGACCCACATTTATGCTCCACTTATTACAGATGAAATGCCCTAGTCTTTTAACCTTCAGTGACCTCATTCTATCAGTTATCTTTTTTCTCTCATAATTTGAAACCTTTTTTACTGGAATTTTTCCAATCTCAATATCAAAATGTGTTAATGTATATCTATTTTTAAAATTAGCTGGATACTGTGGCTCACACCAGTAATCCCAGTGCTTTGGGAAGCCAAGGCAGGAGGATTGCTTGAGGCCAGGAGTTTGAGACCAGCCTGGGCAATAGAGTGAGACCTTGTTTCCACAAAAAAAAATTTTTAATAAATTAGCCAGGCATGGTGGCACATGCCTGTAGTCCCAGCTACTTGGAAGGCTGAGGCAGAAGGATCACCTGAGCCCAGGAGTTCCAGGCTACACTGAGGTAAGATCACACCACTGCACTCCAACCTGGGTGACAGAGCAAGACTGTCTCAAAAATAAATAAATACATAAAACTGTTTAAAAACTCTTTTGACCTTAACTTCCTTTTTTCAGCTGTCTAACACTACCACTCATTCCTTTCATAACCCAAAATTCTACTCTTTTTCACAGTCCTTTTCCTTCTCCTTTTCCTTGACAGGGAAGATTCTCTCTTATAGCTGTTTTCTCACCTCCCATGCCTTCTACTTATTTTCTCCTTAAATAAAAAATTTATTTTGGTTGGTACTACAAATTATAAAGGCCAGCATAATGAATACCTATGCATCTCACACCACAAGTATATTAACATTAACATTTTTATTTATCACATGTACTTTAGATCATTTTAGGGGAGAGTTTCCTTTCTTTTGTTTATTTAATAAATACAAAAGAATTCATGACATTTCCATAAATTATAAGGCTTGAAGATAAAACTGATATGCATGAACCTATAAAAGGCAACCAGTAAGCCAAAAGATTTTTAACAACTTAGTATCCATATATAAAATTCCTCTACCATCCCATTTTCATGCTTTCCCTGAACAGATAACACTGTCCCAAAGCCTACATTAATTATTTCCTTGCTTTCTTCTCCTGTATGTTATAATTTTATGACGTGTATATCCATACAAATAATGCGTTATGTAATTTTCCTTCTCCCTGAACTTCACCCAAAAAAATGTCATCAGTAACTTGTTTTTTCATTCTGCATTATGTATATTTTCAGGATTGAATTGTGTTGTCTGAGACTATGGTTTGTTCATAGTCACTGCTATGAGTATTTTATTCTATGAATGTACCACAACTTATTCATTCTTTGGACTTTGGATTGTTTCCCATTTGTTTAGTTGTTAGTAGTTATTTGGTGACTATTAGTATATATGTATGCAAGAATTTCTCTAAAGCCAAAGGTATATGAATGCTAAACTTAAAACTTAATACCAGATCACTTTCCCATGTGGGACTAAGAATCTACACTCCCACTAATGTTGTATAAGTTTCCAATTACCTTCTTCGCCAAAGCTTGTTAGACTTTGCCAGTGTACTTAGTGTAAAATGGTTTCTTATTGTGGATAATTCCTTTTTCCTTTTCCATAAAAGGCTTGTTTATGACTTTTTAAAATTTGTCTATAGGGTTATCATCTTTTCCTCATTGATTTGTAGAGGGGTTTCTTTTTTTTTTTAATCAGCCACATGGTTTACAGGTATCTTTTGCCAGAGTTTGGCTTGTTTTTCTTTTTGGTTTCTTCTGGTGAGTAGAAACTCTTGATTTCAATATGGTTAAAATAATATATTTGTATGTGGGCACTTTGCTTCTCATTAAAGAACTTCTTTCTATCCCATGAGTGTACAGGTATTCAACTAGTTTTCTTCTAGAAGTTTTGAAGTTTCACCTTCCATTTTTCTACCTAGAACTGATTTCTGCATGTGGAGCAATATAGGGATCAAATTCATTTTTGGTTTTCCATATGGATAACCAATTGCCTAGTTTAATTTAATTCATTAAATTGCACCTTGTTTTCCCAGTGATCTGTTTCCACATGTAATATGTTATGAAAGATATATAGGTAAATAATTTATATGTGTGTGTTTTATTTATAATTTTTATTGTGTCAGAACATATAAATTGTATAAATATATGTACGTTACATATATATTTATTGCCGATATCAATCCTATAAAGGAATTTGCCTTCTTGTTAGTTTGAAGAATAGTGCTTCAGGAGGTTTTTATCTGTTCTGTAATTTCACTCACTATCCATATGCTCATGGCATTAAAATTTATTTCCTCAAACCAGACCTTTCTTGACAGCTCCATATTCATATATCAAGTTAGCTACTTGACATCTTCAAGTAGATATTAAATATTAACCTACCCAAATCAGCTCTTGATCCTTCCATTTTCCCCTGCCCTAATCAAGCTTCCTCATAGCTCTAGAGTGTGCTACACACTTACTTCCAACTTACTTAAATACCTTTTTATTTCATTTATATATTTATTTATTTATTTATTTTCTGAGACGGAGTTTCACTCTTGTTGCCCAGGCTGGAGTGCAATGGCGTGATCTTGGCTCATTGCAACCTCCACCTCCTGGGTTCAAGTGATTTTGCTGCCTCAGCCTGCTGAGTAGCTGAGATTAGAAGCATCTGTCACCACTCCCAACTAATTTTTTGTGTTTTAAGTAGAGACAGGATTTCACCATGTTGGTCAGGCTGGTCTTGAACTCCTAACCTCAGGTGATCCATCTGCCTTGGCCTCCCCCGAGTGCTGGGATTACAGACAGGAGCCACCATGCCCGGCCTACTTACACACCTTTAGTGGTTCCGCTCCTTCCCCCTGGTAAGCCCACTGTACCTTGCGGTGATGACCCTCATGCCACCATCTTTGGCTCCAGCCTTTCCCACTCATTAAGCTTTAGTTTCACGTCTTATTTTTTGATTTTGAATAATTTTCATGTTTGATAGTTGGTTTCTTTTCCATCTCTGTATGCATACTTCCTGCACATAGTAGGCACTTGATTTTTTTTTTTCTTTGAATACACAGCAAATACCATGTAAACACATTAGTACTTACCTCAGAACACTGAATTCTTACCTGTGTTAAATGCATGACCACAATAAAAGCTTTTTAGTTTTACCTTAAAGTATATAAAATGTAAACAGATTAAGTTACGATTGTCATACACAAGAGTTAGAAAACTACTTTGACTTTTATTTTTTTCTTTTTAATAAGCTATAAAGCGTTAACAGCCAGTGAGATAGAAGATCTTAAGCTGCAGAACTCATCATTACAGGAAAAAATGGCCAAGGCTGGAAAAAATGCAGAAGATATTCAGGGTCAGATATTGGCAACCGAGAGCTCAAATCAAGAATATGCAAGGTAAGTAGAACAAATCATGGCCTTAGAACCACTAAGACAACTTAATGTTGAAAGCCAGCTAGTAACTTGCTTTTGTCCATCTTATATTGCAAATTTTTACTCAGTTAAAAAATGATACTTCTTGGAGCATTCCTTCAATTAAAAAAAAAAAAAAGGAAAAATTAATGAAAATGGCTATAAAATGTTTAGTGAACTCTTCTCTCTCAAACCAAAGGATGCTTCTAGATCTGCAGACCAAGTCAGCACTAAAAGAAAGAGAAATTAAAGAAATCACAGTTTCTTCTTTCCAAAAAATAACTGATTTGCAGAACCAACTCAAGCAACAAGAGGAAGATTTTAGAAAACAACTGGAAGATGAAGAAGCAAGGTAATCTATGATTAGAACCGGAGTGTCTTATAACTGAGTTACGATGTTATTTTTTAAATAACTGTGTTTTTCTCAATTTAATTTTTCCATGCAGAAAAGCTAGAAAAGAAAATACAATGGCAGAATTAACTGAAGAAATTAACAAGTGGCGTCTCCTTTACGAAGAACTGTATAATAAAATAAAACCTTTCCAGGTTTGTCAGTTAGGAGTTAAACTTATTTGTGTTTATTTTAGGAATTCACTTTTTTCCCTGTTATAGTTAGACAGTGACTCAGGGTTTCTGCAAGATCATTTAGCTCTGCATTTACAGTGCCAGTTTAGCTTACATTAAAGGTTTATACATATTATTAAATTATTAAGCATAATTTTTTCCCACATTATTGAAGTATAATTGACAAATTTAATTGACAGTTTTCAATGGACCCTTTATGATTTTAATAAAAAAAGCTTTGTAATAAGGAACTTAAAGTTTGGCTCAGAGAGCTTGCCTGGTATGTGCTTTTGATAATTAACCTATTTTTATTTGTGATATGATTTATCTCATTGCAAATACTCATTGTTTCTCAATACACTGATCTTTTAAGAGAGAAAAGAATAAATGCTGATCTTGGAACTTGGATTGAAGTATACTATTGGTTATAATGTGGTGATCCAACTGATATAGATAAGGCTGGCCAGCTGGCTTTTTTTCCTTGTTTCTTTTCCTCTGGTTTAATGATCTTTCAAATGAAAAACACAAAAGTTTAAAAGATTTTCATGGAGTATCTCTGGAGATTTCTGAGAATATGTAAACATACCCTGTTTTTATTTCTTTAGTGTTTATGGTTTATATGAAACTAGTAAGATCAAACTGTTTTAAGTCTTAACTTTACTTAAAAAATCTTTTTCAGCTACAACTAGATGCTTTTGAAGCAGAAAAACAGGCATTGTTGAATGAACATGGTGCAACTCAGGAACAGCTAAATAAAATAAGAGATTCATATGCTAAATTATTGGGTCATCAGAATTTAAAGCAAAAAATCAAGCATGTCGTGAAGTTGAAAGATGAAAATAGCCAACTCAAATCGGTTTGTAAAATGACATTTCATTTTATTAAAGATATTGGAGTGGTGGTTATTCTAACTGTAATACTTAAATAAAATGAAAATCAGAAAAACATAGCAGTTTATAGAGGAAAATTGATCTGTGATTTTAGTGGACTTATTTTAGAGTGTTAACCAGATGGGCATTCAATGTTCTAAAATTTTCCAGCTACCTTCTTAATATATTGTAATTACTACAGTAATTGGATGAATTCATTCAGCTTTACATTTCTATTTCTGTTTTGCAAAACTGCAACTCCTTGATGTAAAACTATAAAGACAAGCAGTGTTCAAAAGTAGTTGGACATTTAAATTTTTTAATATGTATTGAGATATAATTGACGTTTTATACAATTCACCCATTGAAAGTGGACAATTCAGTGGTTTTTTAGTATACTCACAGATATGTGCAACCATCACCGTAGTCAATTTTAGGACAATTTCATCACCTTAAAATGAAACCCTGTTATGCTTTTCCTAACACCCTCCTATCTCCTCATCCTACCCCACCTTTCAGCACTAAGCAACCACTAATCTACTTTCTGTCTCTATTGATTTGACTACTGTAGACATGCCATAGTCATGGATTCAAATAATATGTGGCCTTTTGTTACTGGCTTCTTTTCATCAATTAGCATAATATTTTCAAGGTTCATTCATGTTGTAGCATGGACAGTACTTTTTTAATTGATTAATAATTTATTATGTGGGTATACTACATTTTATTCATTTGTCAATTGATAAACACTTGTTTATACATTTTGGCTATTATAAATAATGCTACCGTAAACATTTATATGCAAGTTTTTATGTGGACATTTCTTTTTATTTCCCTGAGAAATAATAGGAGGGAAGTCGCCAGATCATTTGATAACTCTATGTTAAATAATTTCAAGAAATAGACTGTATTCAGTTGAGATTGGGTGTGTTCTGGGTGGTATGGCCCTAGAAAGATCAGACTATATTCAAGTGTGTCAAACCATTCTGTATTCTACCAGTAGTGTGTGAGGGTTCCAATTTTTCCACATCCTTACCAACATTTGTCTGACTCCTTTATCCTAGTCATTGTAGTGGATATCAAGTGGTATCTCATTGTGGTTTGACTTGCATTTTCTTAATTGGTAATGATGTTGGTCATCTTCTCCTGTGCTTACTGGCCATTTGTATATCTTTATGAAAGAAATGTCTATTCAGACTCTTTGCTCATTTTTAAATTGGATTATTTGTCTTTTTGTTATTGTGAGAATTCTTCATCAATTCTGGATAGAAGTCTCTTAAGTATTATTTGCAAATATCTTCTCCCATTCTGTGCATTGTCTTTTCACTTTCTTGGTGATGTCGTTTGACCCACAAAACTTTTATGAAGTCCAGTGTGTTTATTTTTCCCTTTGTTTGTTTCTTGGTGTCTATCTCCTCTGCCAAATTCAAGGTCAGGAAGATTTACCCGTGTTTTCTTCTAAGAAGTTTATGGTTTTAGCTCTTACATTTAGATTATTGATTGATCTTGAGTTGATTTTTGTATGTGGTGTGAGGTTAGAGTCCAGCTTCATTCTTTAACATGTGGACATGCAATAGTCCCCACACTATTTTTTGAAGAGACTATTCTTGCCTCCAGTTAATGGAGTTAGCACCCAATTAAAAAATTCATTTAGGGCCAGGCACGGTGGCTCACACCTATAATCCCAGCACTTTGGGAGGCTTGAGGTGGGCAGATCACCTGAGGTCAGGCTTGAGCCACTGCACCTGGCCAAGAACTTTTTCTTTTTTATAATTTCATTTTTTAGATGTGGAAATACGTGGATTTATTGTTTGTTACATGGATGTCTTGAATGATACTGAGGTTTGGGGTATGACTGGTCCCATCACCCAGGTAGTAAGAATAGTACTCAATAGGTAGTTTTTCAACCTTTGTTTAATGGCCAAAAAACATGACATCCGACTATCCTCAAAGGCATCTTTTCTCCTTTTGTCCAAATATATAGGTTATACATTTCTGTTTATTGACATGCCATGTAATGTTTTATTGGAAAGTAAATTTTTAGATCATATATTGTAGTATTTCTCGGTACAGCTCCCCCTCCTTTTGGGGCTTGTTATTTGCTTCTTTGCTTAATGAATGGCTCGACTATTTTAGTGAAGCTTATCCCACTACCTCCCCAGCCCCTAACAGTGTTGTGCCTCTGATCTTGCTGTTGAGGGAGGTACAGTTTTAGGTATGCCCACAGTTACCCTTGAATGACACTTGCTCTGGTAGGGCTGCCTTCCTCTCTTTCCCTGAACATAGTGGCTGTAAACTCCAGTAGATGCTGGCTCCTTGCTTTATTATTTTCAACAGTGCCCTGGGGCATAAATTACTCTATAAACAAATCCAGTCAAATTCTGACTCTTTTGTAGGAATTGCATCTGAGAGCAGTGCTGGATATTTATTCTAACTACAGAAATGCTCCTCCCAGCTGTCTTATTCCCTCGTTTTCGTCTGCAAACTAACCAGTGTACTGTTTAGCCTATATATTAAATCTCCTCCCAATTCTCTCTCACTGTAACCACCACTATTCTTTAATGGTCCCCAACTATTTTGGCACCAATGACCAGTTTTGTGCAAGACAGTTTTTTCACAGACCAGGGGTTGGTAGGAATGGTTTCGGGATCAAACTGTTCAACCTCAAATCATCAGGCATTATATTCTCATAGGGAACATGCAACCTAGATTCCTCACATGTGCAGTTCACAATAGAGTTCACACTCCTATGATAATCTAATGCCACAGCTGATCTGACAGGAGGGGGAGCTCAGCAGGTAATGCTTATGCTTCCTGGCTCACCACTTAGCTGCTGTGCAGCCGGGTTCCTAACAGGCCGTGGACTGGTATCCGTCTGCAGCCCAGAGGTTGGGGACCCCTGCTTTAAGCATCCTTAGGCTTCAGCTTCTCCAAGCTCTGTTGCAAGTGAAGTCAGTTCCTTTGAGAAGAAATGAGGAGTAGGCCTGTTTTCTGGCCTACTTCTGTTTTCCGCCTTCTTTTCCCTCCAACAATATCTCTGAGCCAGGACTAAAGCTGAAATTGGGACAATGGCAGTTTTCTCTCTGAGTGACATCTCTGCCCTAGGAGCTGAGTTTTCAATGGACTTGTGGGAAAGAGATGAGGAATAGCCTCAGGCCCTCTTGACTCACCTCTCCTGGTGTAGAACCATCCCCTCATCAGCCAAACCAAAGGTGATCAGGGGCCCAGCATTTTCAACACACTGTGCCCAGAGTGAGCCTCTGTTTCATCAATGGAGCTGAGCGGAGGAAGGGATCCCCGACCTTACAACTGCATTTGTCTAAGATGTAACCGCAGCAACAGGGAGCTGGGGACAAAAATGAGAAACTCTGATGTCCTGCTCTTCCTAGGAGGAAAGCCTCTGACTGGGAGTTGGGGGAAAAGAGGGCCCTGTATTCTTAGCTGTAGCCACCTGGCAAGGACTCTGCCTTGCTAAGCTGGTTGTGGGAAGACAGGAAGGAGTTTTGGCTTAAATACTGCAGACTCTCATCTTTTTTCACCAAATTTTTGCAGGTTTTCTTGAATAGATGTTTCTTCATTTGCTGTTTTTCCCTTAGGCTGATTTTCAGAGGCTTTAACTGGTCAACATTTTATAACTTTTAATTTCTCTAGGGAGCAGATCAGCAGAACTTTCATGCTGTCATGCCAGAAGTCCATATCAGCAATTAATTTTAAGTTGATCTTTTATCAGAAAAATAGCTTTGTAGCTGTAGAGGGTCAAAGAGATTTAAAAGACTGTATCTCCTTTGTCACAGGTGTTTCAAGTCATTTTGTAATTCAGTCTTAAGCCTGTGTCTAGTAGTGATTTTTGCCATCGGGTGTGATAATATAAAAACAACTTTGAAATTTGCTCACAATATTGGTAACGTATTTCACTGACATAATCTTTATTAATTGTTTATTGCCTATTATTTTTCTTAGGAAGTATCAAAACTCCGCTGTCTGCTTGCTAAAAAAAAGCAAAGTGAGACAAAACTTCAGGATGAATTGAATAAAGTCCTAGGTATCAAACGCTTTGATCCTTCAAAGGCTTTTCATCATGAAAGTAAAGAAAATTTTGCCCTTAAAACCCCATTAAAAGAAGGTAAGACATGAATAAATATATAGAAGCGTCCTCTTCCTTTGGATTTGTTTCACAGCATTTAGCAAGTCATCCATTTTATGAACTGTGAAAATTTGTTGACACCTGATATAAAAGCGATTCTTACTGAGATTGTTGTGTACAATGACTTTTTTTTTTCTTCCATACTTTCTTTTTTATATATCCGGATTCTACCTGTTCTTCAAGCCTAGGTCAAATTATATCTTCCTTGAAGCTTTGATTATTTGGTCCCAGTCCACACACCCCAAATTTCTCCCTGTATAATGCCCTTAGCATTTTAACCTAAATATCTTTTAAGTCCTTACTCATTTCCTAATTTGCAGTTTTGGAGAAGTAAATTTCTTATTTCTTGACTGTGAATGTTTGTCTTTCACAATAAATTAAAATTGGTTGAAATGATAAATGTAAATAAAATTAACTTTTTTTTTTTTTAGATAAGTCTCGCTTAGTTACCCAGGCTGGAGTACAGTGGTGTGATCTCGGCTCACTACAACCTCCGCCTCCCAGGTTCAAGCAATTCTGCCTCAGCCTCCCAAGGAGGTGGAATTATAGGCCCGCGCCACCATGCCCGGCTAATTTTTTGTATTTTAGTAGAGACAGGGTTTCACCATGCTGGCCAGGCTGGTCTCGGACTCCTAACCTCATGTTCAGCCCACCTTGACCTCCCAAAGTGCTGGGATTACAGGCATGAGCCACTGCACCCGGCCGAATAAAATTACCTTACTATATTGCTTTATCTGCCTTAGAGAAGATAGAAGGCCTATTTTTAGTTTACAATGATTAATAAATTCATTTTAATCTAGATTACTAATACTTCTTTTCAATAATTCTTCTAGGCAATACAAACTGTTACTAAGCTCCTGTGGAGTGTCAGGAATCATGGAAGTAAACATCTGAAAAACCTGTTGAAGATTATTTCATTCATATTGTTATTGATATTATGTTTGATATGGATATTTTATAATGTTGTATTTAATTTTAACTGCCTATCCTTAGGTATGTGAAATGAACATTTTTTTTACCAAAGTGTCTTTTGACATTTTATTTTTTCTTATAAATACCTCCTGCCTAATGCTCACCTTTATCATCTCATTCCGAACCCTCTTGCTGGCTTTCCAGCTTGCAATGCATCTGATCAACTCAATATTCCTTTAAAAGTCTGTATCGTATTATTATCCCCCTGTTCTGAAACCTTAGTTTCAAGAGTCTAATCCCCAGATTTTTCAGCTTGATCCTGGAGGTCTTTTCTAGTCTGAGCTTCTTTAGCTAGGCTAAAACACCTGGGCGTATTCTGGCCTCTACTTTGATTCTAATAATGCTCAGTCTGTCCTACCTATTATCCTTCCACTTTTCCAGTTCAAATAAGAAATAAGGGCAAGGCTAACTTCATAGGAACCTCTCTATCTTTAATCACTTGTGTAATAATTTACAGGTTCTTAGGCTCCATCCTATTTGTATTAAATTTGGCCTTTAAGCCTGCATTTTTAACAGTCTTCAGTTAATTGTTAGATACACTAAAAATCCAAGAAACTCTGCATGTAACTATTCCTTTGGAGTTTATCATATACTGCTTCTCATCTGCATGTCTACTGAGCATTTGATTAATATTTATGTAATATGAAATAAAGTTATACAGTAAGTCATTTAACCAATTAATTTTTCAACGTGTATTTTATGAAGTTACATTAATGCTTCCATATAAGATGTATTTATTGTCTCTGCCTTACCTGTACTACCCTGTCCCCAGGATCACAAAAGATACTATTTAGAAAGCGGTAAATCTTTCTCTAAAATATCTGTTTTGCACATTGGTATGATATTTATAAGCTAGCTACCTTTTTCATAATATGTCCTTACTGATGAATCAACAGAGACTATCAGTCAGAATTGCTTTTCATAATTATTTTATTAGATCTTAATACATGGTTGAATTTTAAAATGCAGTTTTTTAATTAAGTTCAGAAAAAATGTAGAAATTAGAAAAATGATCCAATAAAATAAAATGATTCAGTGGGCTAGCCACAGTGCTCACGCCTTTAATCCCAACACTTTGGGAGGCTGAGGAGGGAGGAATTCAAGACCAGCCTGAGCAACATAGCGATGCCTCATGTCTAAAAAATATGTAAATAAAAAAATACTAAAATGCTTCAGGACTTCTGCTTTTAGCCAAGATGGGGTAATAAGATGAACCACCAGGTGCACTGCCCAAAGTTCTGCCCACTTGGAGGATTTCTGTTCACCACTGTCCTTCAGGGATGTCCCAGAGAAGGGCTGGGACATCTAGCCTATAGCTATCCACTTTCAGATGATGCCTACCTATCACACAGAACCATCTATAAAGTAGGCTCATGTTGTTTCTTCCTGTCATAGGGAACTCCCCATGAGCCTGGGAGGAAAAAGGCAAGGTGGCAGGAACAGGGACCATGGGCATTTGGGTCACTTCTTCATGTAACTTACTTTTGCCTTCAGGTCCTGCTGGGCCCAGTCACATACATAACACTTTCTTTGATGATGTACTCTTGTGCATATCCAATATTATGGCTTGCGGGTCAGATAACACCCAGCTCGTGATGGGCAGCTCAGGTTGCATGGTAACTTAGTTGACCATGGTAAACATTCAGTTTCTACTGAGGCCAAGTAGGAGGCCAAGAGCTCCTTCTCAAAAGAGTAGTTATCTGCATAGGATAACAGGCCTTTCTTCAAAATTCTAAGGATCTGCACTGAGATTCATCTATACGGGCCTGCCAAAGGTTCCAACAGCATCTCTATCTGCCACTGACACATTCAAATACCATTGGATCTGCAAGTCCCTATGTCCCAAGCAACAAAGCAGCTTACCCAATAGCCTGGACCTATTGCAGAACCTTTCCCTATTCTGAGTCCTACTCAAAACTAGCAGCTTTTCAAGTCACTCAGTAAATGGGCCAGAGTTAACAAACCCAAATGAGGAAATCTTGTCTCCAAAATCCAGAGGGCTGCCACGTGCCGTGCTTCTTCTGGTTGTAGGAGGGGGCAGATGCAAAAACTTACCTTAGGAGGGGTATCTCAACATGCCTCGTACCACCAGACCTCTAGAAATTTTGCTGAGACATAAAGCCTTTGAATTTTTGTTGGATTTGCTTCCCACCTCTGACATGCAAATGTCTTACCAGTAGGTCTGGAGTGGTTGCTGCTTCTCACTCATTAAGTCCAGTGAGCGTAATGTCACCAATGTAATGGGCCAATGTGACGTGGAAAGAAAAGGCAATCGAGATTCCCATGAACAAAAAGGACAGGGCTGGTGAACTGATATACCCTGAGGTAGGACAGTGAAAGTACATTTCTAGCCTTGCCAACTAAAAGCTTCTGGTTGGCCTTATAGACAGGGATGTAGAAAAAGGCATTTGCCAGATCAATGGCTACATACCAGGAACCAGGGGCTGTGTTAATTTTCTCAAGCAATAAATCTGATACCGCAGCTGCAGTTGGAGTCACCACCTAGTTAAGTTTGTGATAATCCACTGTTTTTCTCCAAGATACATCTTTCTTCTGCTCAGGCTACTAAATAGGTGAGTTGAATAGAGATATGGTAGGAATCACCACCCCACCTTCCTTCAAGTATTTATGGTGGCACTTCTCTCTTCAGTCCCTATAGGAAATAAGCATTGCTTTTGGTTTACTATTTTTCTAAGTACAGATAGTTCTAGTGGCTTCTACTTGGCCTTTTCCACCATAATAGCCCCCATGCCATAGGTCAGGAAACCAATGTGTGGATTCTGTCAGCTGCTGACTATATTCTAATTATACATTCTAGAACTGGGGGACAACCACAGGAATTCACTGGGCCCATTGTGAATTGGAACTAAGCTAAAACTCTGTCAATCACCTGACCTCCATAAGCTGCTGCCCTGACAGTAGCACTTTGGATCTCCTGAAATTAGTGTCACTTCAGAGCCAGTGTCCACGAGTTCACAAAAATCCAATTATTTCCTTTTTCTAATGCACAGTTACATTGGTAAAAGGCTGTACGTCCCTTTGAGAAAGACTAACAGTATAAATGTTTAGTTGTGGACCAGGGTCCCCTTGAGGTCCTCCTCTTCAATCGAAGAGTTTTGGCTCTATAAAGTGGCTCAAGTCTGGGAATTAAGGGAACACGATTCTCTGTTTTTATGATTCAAGTTCAACTTGTGTCACTTGACTTAGAAGTTTGCAGCTTATACAGGTCGAATAAGACTTTAGTAGGCTTACTATCTATTTCATTTCCAGGAAGACCATGATCAACTAACCAAAGCATAGGTCTGCACAAGTCAGATTATTCAGATTGTTCCTTTCTCTCTGTCCTTATGGTAACCACTTCACCTTAACTTTGGTGGTTGAGTCCCATTACTTGACCCTTGCCACCCTGGGATCCATTACATCCATTACTTTTAGGTTTTCCAGTTCAGTGACTGCAATTCCCACTGTGAGCTCTGACCTATAGAAAAGAGCAATCACAGAGCTCTGAAAAAGATGCTGGAGCTCTCCTCACAAATTTATTTTTCATAGTACTGGTGAAAGGTATGCTTTCTTGGCATTCCCAGTGTGGGTGAGTAGTTCTTAAATGAAAAATCTAATTTTCCAATATTCTTAAACCTTTTAATCCCATCCTCTAGATTAAACCAAGGCATGTCCAGCACTTCTAATTCATCTTTTTCATGTTTCAGCAAGCCAATAAAACTGTGAGCACCCTTTCTAACTCCCCAAGCTGCAATGTTAAATGCAGAATCTTTGCTTAGTGAGCCCATGTCAATAAATTTGACCTGATCCAACTTTTTGTTCCTTCCATCATTTTCCCACATCTTTATTATCCATTCCCACATATGTTCCCAGATTTTTGTCTGTATAAATTAGAGACTTTGAGTAACTCTTTGGAGTATAGCACATCTCTTCATGGGTAACACCTTATTCCTGTCTAGTTTCAGGTCTAGAAGCAAAGAAGGGTGGTAGGGTGGGTCTGGAGGAGAATCAACATTGTCTTGCATAGCAACTGCCTCAAGGTAGGCCATTACAATTTCCTCAGGCAATGCAGTGTTAATCATCTCAGACAGGTTGGAGGGTACTATCACTGGAAATAGAGAAGGTGCTTCCACTGGGTTTGGGAAACCTCGCCACTAGCAAAGAAGACTAATCAGAATTTAGGAGCTTAATGTCTTCAGCTTCATCAAGGTCTTCCCACATGTCCCAATCCAAATTTACAGAATCCCATTTTTTTCTCCCAATAAGTTCCCATATTTTAACAACAGTCACTCTGCAAGGCTGAAATTTTAATTTCTGTTGTAATTCAGCCAGTCACAAGATGAGATTCTGTGTTTGATTTTCAGTAGTCTCAGTTCTGCAGCCACAGGAGATAGGGTCTTCTTCAGGGTGCACATAGAAGCTTTCAGATTATTTATGGAACACTTGAGCTGGGAATCAAAATCCTTAAACTCACCTTTTCTTGTACCACTTTATCCAGTGACATTAGAAACAACCAACTGTCCTCATTAAACTCATTATAAGTCAGGATAGGTAGTCAAGGAAGTAAACATGCCCTTGGTATGCAGCACCTGTGGCTTATTACACCACACACTTCAACAAAATAAGCCCCAACATTCACATTTAGTCAAGCTAATTCAAGCAAAGCTATCTTCAGTAGGAAATTTCCCTGTAGACAGCATGCACATTTTGATTTCACCTGTCTTCAAACTGACCCTTTGCTCATTATAATAGTAAAAAACCCACCCCTGGGTGGAAATTTAAGATGCTAATGAGATATGCGATATAAGAACAAGCACGTACAGCTACTGCTCTTGTGCATCCAGAGGACCACCCAGAACATGCTTACTAGTAACACCTCTTCCCACCCCTGTATGAATAATCATGTCAGACCCCCCAGAAAGGGAGTCTCCCTAGTGCCAGTCTTTGCCGTCTCATCCTTATCACCAGCCTGCTCTGAATCCTCTCTCTAAGCTTGTACTACCTTTTGTACCCTTAACTTTCAAAATATTCTTTCTCCTTTGCAATGAGTTGCTTTATGCTACATCTTCTTTGCTGTGTGTCAAATTATTTTAGACTAAGAAGACAAGAACAAAGGTTTCATAACACCCATCAACAATTTTCCAAAAATCAAAAAAAAAAATTATATACATAGTTGGCCAACTTCTTGCCTTTTATAACTGGTTGATTAGGAGTACTCAATGCAAATATTTTGTGTATTTCTATTGCCAGATAATGCTATCCACTTCATGCTCACTTTACTACTGGAAAGAATCATTAACATCTTTAATAAGATTAGAGAACCAATTCCAGAAACTCTGAAACCATCAGGAAACTCATCCTTAACATTCTGTCCCTCTAGAACCACTCTCAGTACCAAAATCTTTATTAGTCATGATTCTCCAGAGAAACAGAACCAGTAAGAGACACATAGAAAAGCTGATTTAGTATGAGGAATTGGCTGACATGATTATGAAGACTGAGAAGGCTTGCAACCTGCCATTTGCAAGATGGAAATGTAGGGAAGCAGGTGGTGTAGTTCAGTACAAGCTTGAAGGCCTAAAAACCAGCAGAGCAGAGGCTGTAAGTCTCAGTCCATGGTAGCAAAGTTTAGGTTACAGCTCAGTCAGGAAGAAGGGATTAATTCTCCCTTCCTCTGTTTTTTGTTCTACTCAGCCCTCAATGGCCCCTCAATCAGCTTTAGTGCATCCACTATATTCATTTATTAACCTCATTCAAAAACCCCCCTCACAGACACTCCCTGAAATAATGGCCATGGTCAGCCCATGATCTAGTCGAGTTGATGTATAAAAATTAGACATCACACTGGGTTTGGGAACTGAATGCCCTGTCTAGCCCAACTCATGCCCTGTATATCTCCAATAGCTTTTAACCTTGAATACTTTTCATGTTTCACACAGTTGACGAGAAGGTCCTTCAGAGATCAGGATGCCGTGCCTCCTTGCTCAGTATCCTTCTTGCAGAGCCTCTCCTTGCTGCTGTTCATGACTTCTATGTGAACACCCCCTAAAACAGGGTGAGAGGAGGACAGAGGTGGTGACAATATGAAACAAGGCCCCACAGCCTATTTGTGGGTGAAACTGGACCCCAAGACATCTATCCTTAAGAAGGTTTTACTTGAGACTCCAACTCTAGATTATTCGTTAGTCCTTTAAATTAGGAGTCATCTACGCTTCCATCACAAAGAGAGCGTGGTCAGTGCCTTGTCTCTTCATCTCTAGCCACAGTAACATTCATCCGTTTTCCAACCTGTTATCTCTTCATCCATTGGAACTTTGTAGTTTTCAAGAAAAGGAGTGAATGGCAAACTGTATCTTTAATATAGAATAATGAATAATTATATACATATAGCCCACTGATTTTAATTGTTTGAAATCCTCATTTTTGGGAGAAACTATTTTAAAAAGTATTATATTCATGTATTTATACACTTAAGAATTTAGTGGTCTGAGGATAAAATAGATTCACCTATAAGCCATGCTTTTGATTTTGATTTTACTGCAGTTCATTTATTCATTCTTTCATATATTCAAAAATATTTATAAAATATTCATCCTGTGCCAGGGACTGAATTTGGTGCTGATACATAGAGGAGAACAAGATTTTGCCTCTTAAGTTTTTAAGTGAAAGGTGACAGATGTGAAGTAAATAATGGTCACAAACACTTTTTTTAATGCTATAAAATAAAGGTATTGGATCTAACAGATCTAACAGATCTGCATCCTCACACTTTCACTTGCTTCCCTTTCTGGCTTGATCTCCTGCCCCTGCCGCTCTTCCCCTATTTTCCTTCTCATTTTCCTTGTTTTTTTGTTTTGTTTTTGTTTTTGTTTTTTTTTGAGACAGTGTCTTGCTCTGTCACCAAGACTGAAGTTCAGTGGTATACTTTTCAGCTCACTGCAGCCTCAACCTCCCAGGCTCAAGTGATCCTCCTCCCACTTCAGCCTCCCAAGCAGCTGGGACTACAGGTATGTGCCACTATGCTCAACTAAGTTTTTTGCATTTTTTTTTCTTTCGCAAAGATGGGGTTTGGTCACGTTGCCCAGGCTGGTCTCAAACTCCTGAGTCCAAGCAATCTACATTCCTCAGCCTCCCAAAGTGTTGAGATTACAGGTGTGAGCCACCTGGCCCAGCTTTTCGTATTTTATTCTTTTTAGCCACACTGGACTCCTTGCAGATGCTTGAGCACATCAGGCTGAGTAGGCTATTCTTCTGTGCACTTGTTATGTCTGCCTGGAATGTTCTTTTATCATATATTCTCGAAACCACACAAGGGACAAGCTCCTTGGACCTGCTCTCTGGGTAACTGTACCAGGTGGAGCTCTGGCTGACCTCTATGATGTACAGCCTGAATGGGAAGTAAAAACTTCTTAAGGTTAAGCACTGTGATCTTAAACTTGTTACCTTAGTGTAAAACTAGCCTATCTGGACAAATAAATACCACAGTTAACAAAACAGACAGAAATTATTAATTTTTAATTTAAAAAGCTTTAATCCTTAGATATTTTTTCAATCTGTTAATTTAAAATGTCAAATTTAATTTTCATTTTCTTGACTACTGGTAAGTTTGAGCATTTTTCCTATGTCTTTTTGCCATTTAATTTTTATCCACTGTGAATTGCTTTTTACATTTGTTCTTATTTTTTCTTGTCTTTTGCCTTTATTAATTATCATTACTGTTGTTGTGCAGCTATTTACAAAATGCCATGCAGTTTAATTTATTGATATTTTCCCTTTTGGTTTCTAAATGACACAATACGCTTACAAAAGGTTTCCTCATTCCAAGATTATATTATATATAGTCTTCTAATGCTTTTGTTCCACTTTTTTAGTTTAACTTTTTTAAACCATGATAAATGAAACAATATAGTTTAACTTTTTAAATTTGTCAAGTACTTATTTTAGTATAAGTGAATTAGAATTCAGCCCTATTTTTTTTCAATTTTCACACAAAGCATTGACAACTTTATTTTTTGAGATGGAGTCTTGCTGTGTCACCATGCTAGAGTACAGTGGCGCAATCTCAGCTCACTGCAACCTCCGCCTCCTGGGTTCAAGGGATCCTCCGGCCTCAGCCTCCTGAGTAGCTGGGGCTACAGGCATGCACCACCACACCCAGCTAATTTTTGTATTTTAGTAGAGACATGGTTTCACCATGTTGGCCAGGATGGTCTCCATCTCTTGATCTCTTGATCTGCCCGCCTTGATCTCCTAAAGTGCTGGGATTACAGGCATGCGTGGCCGACAGCCTTATTTTTTTAATGATCTATTTTAAATTTACTATCTTTATCCCTTATTAAATTTTCATATGCATATTTGAATCTAGCTGAGTTAATTAGCATAATAGTATCTTTCAGACAAACCTGGGAGGTTAAGAGGAAGATTTAGGTTTGAGAGACAAGATGATGATAAATTAATTTCATCTATTTTAGAATTTTACTTGAATGAAATCATACTCTTTTATGTCTAGTTTCTTATCATAATGACTTTGAGATTCATTTACATAGTTCATTTCTTTGTATAGCTAAGCAATATTCCACAGCATGGATATACTACAATTTGCTTACCCATTCATCTGCTGATGGATGTTTACATTGTTTCTAGTTTTAGGCTGTTTTGAATTAAGCTGCTTTGAATATTCTTGTGTGAGACTTTATTGATATATGCTTTTATATCTCTTGGGTAAGCACCTGGAAATAGAATTACTAGGTCATGAATAGGTGTACGTTTATTTTATTTATTCCTTTTTTTCTTATTTCTCTGAGTCATAAATTTAACATCATAAAAACTGCCAAACAGTTTTCTAAAGTGGTTGTATCATTTTATACTTCCTCTAGCAAAGAAAGAGCATTCTAGGAGAGAGATCCAAGATGGCCAATTAGCAGCAGCTCAGGATTGTAGCTCCCAGTGAAAGCGCAGAAAGCAAGTGGACGCTGCACTTTCAGACGAATTTTTGTTGCCCACAGAACGGGAGATTCCAGGGGGAGGAGCCCCATGGGTCGCCAGCATGACTCTTTTGGCCAGTGCAGCTGTTTTGCCGGCGCCCTGGCGTGGCGCTTCTCAGTGCGGAGTATACGGGACTGGGTGCCCTTTTAGTCGGGCTCAGCTGGTCCCATCCCCACAAGGAGAACAGCAATTGGAAGTGCTGAGGACTGAGAGTTTCACAGCAACCATAGCCGAACCCGGGAAGGCCTAGCTCTGTGGGTAAGGGTCGTCCGCCGAAGGAAAACTAAGAAACAGAAAAACCTTCATCACCAACAAGCC
>PVKP010011806.1:0-60298 GCA_004027715.1 Plecturocebus donacophilus | reverse complement strand
GGAGCCCCCGGGAGAGAGCCGCGCTGAGAAGCCCGCGGGAGAGAACCGCGCTGAGGAGCCCGGGGAGAGGGCCGCGCTGAGGAGCCCGCGGGAGAGAACCGCGCTGAGGAGCCCGCGTGAGAGAGCCGCGCTGAGGAGCCCCCTCCCCGGGGACAAGCGCACTGAGGGACCTTGGGAAGAACCGCGCCAGTAAGCCCGGGGAAGAACCGCGCCAAGCAGAGCGCCGGGGAGAACCTCACCAACAAGCCCCGGAGAGAACTGTGCCAAGGAGCTCGTGGAAGAAGCGCGCCGAGCGGAGCGCTGGGGAGAACCACGCCAACCAGCCCCAGGGAGAACCGCGCCGAAGAGCCCCAGAGAACCATGGTGAGTGACGCACCCGGAGAATTGCGCTGAGGAGCCCCTGGGAGGATCGTGCTGAAGGGTGCGCGGGAGAACCGCGCGGAGGGGCGTCCTGAGAGGATCTCACTGATGAGTTCCCTGGACGTCCGTATTGAAACGACGCTGCGACCGTTCTGGCTGGAGACTGTGGCAGTTCTCCGACTGCCCGCACCGCAGCTGACGTGGCGACCACCCCCCACCTGCTGATTGGGCGGCAGCGGGGGAGGGCTGGCGGCGGGCCGCTGCACGGATTGGCCAGGCGCAGAAAGTGATGTGCCGCACTCTGTCATTGGCTAACAGGGGTTGGCTTTGATGCTACCCGGGCTCAGATTGGCCCAGTCCGGTGCCGCGTGAGGCACTGGCTGGAAATGAGGTGGCCCTAGCCGCCGCCCTCCCTGCCCCCACACGCTGCCCCTGAGCACTGCTGCGGGGGTGGGGGCTGGGGCTGGGACGGGGCCAGCGCCAACCTCTATGTTGGCATCGCTGGCCGAGCCGAAGACGCTGGCCAGTTCTCTGCGTGATGTGCTCACGACCCTGGGGTGACCGCATGAGGACGGTGGCCTCACTCCAGCCCCGCTGTGGGCCCTCTGTGTGGAGGCCCGTGAGCGTCCAGGCCACGCCTGGGACCAGCACCGCTGCTGGCGCCGCTGCAGCTACCCTCGAACCGGGGCAAGGTGGTTGCCATGGCACCGAGTGCGGGAGGCGTCTTCCCCGCTCCATACCGTCCATGCAGGGGATCGGGATGTTCCGAAGTCCCCGCTGCTGTACCGGGAACACCCTTGTCTGCTGCTCACCCTTGAGGACATGGGACCTCGGGGGGAGAGTAGCAGGGTTAGCCGGGACCTGGCAGAGGGCAGCGCCGAGGGCGCCCCGCGCCTGCCCTCCTCCCATCCCCCACCTGGGCCTGGCGCTCGACTGCATCTGCGGCCCCTCCCCGTGTCCGTTCCCTCATTAGCGCCACGCCTTCCCCACACCGAGCATTAACATAAACCCTGGGGACAAAAGCCTGAGTCACAAAGACCCCTTCTGGAAGCTCACGCCGAGGCTTCCCTGGCAAGGCTGGGGGCAGTTTGGCCCTTCCCTGTGGGCTGCAGAAACAGTGTTGGAATGCAGGACTCTAGATATGTTCTCAAAAGTTGTTTCAACCCCAACCCAGGCTTGACCTCAAACACAGGAGGAAGGGGGAGGCTGGAGCCAGCCAAGCGAGCCAGCCGTCCCCCAACCCAGGCACGCAAGGAGGCCATTCATCTTCACCGCCCCTGCTGAAAATGATGTCTGCAGGAGAGCCAGGAATCTCTCTCCAAGGGTGACTGGGTTGGAGGTTTTGTTGTTCTTCAGCCCAGAAAAGAAAGGGAAAATGGTGTCATTTTTTCAGGCAGCAAGAGGTTCCTTTCTGGCCTTAGCGATGCCCAGATGAGTCCACTTCTGGCCTTCAGCAGCGATGCCCCGGTAAGTCCACTCCGTGCCTCCTGCCCAGCCCACAGGCAGGATGGGCACAGGTGGCACATCCCCCAGGCACCAGTCCCTTCGTACTGGCCTGGGGAGTTAGTGCATCTGATCGGAGGGCACATCCCACCCTCACCATCTAGCTAGGAAGTTTTTGTCATCTGCCTGTCCCAGAGGCAGGTATGCAACCAATGCCATCACTCAGACCCAGTGCGGAATGCCCTACACTTAGGGTTTCATGCTATGCTGTCACTGCCTTGAAATTCTTGATAGTTTTGTCTTCGAACTTGGGTTTTGGAAGTGAAGTCTGAGGGGAAAATGGAGCTCGGACTTTCAGCTCCCAGAGTGCTTCCCCGCCTTCCTACTCCTTCAGGACAGATTCTCAGCTGGCTGGCTGCCTGCTTCCTCTGCCCGCTTCCTCTGCCCAGCCTCCCTCTTGACATCCAGGGGATCATGACTCCCACTCGGTGACCACTGTTATTCTCAGCCCCTGACCAAGAAGAGCAGGGAAGGGCTGGAATCCTGACCCTGGGCTGGACTCTGCAAAGCAGAGATACCTACAAGTCTCATTTCTCTGCCTGTAGCATGGAGGTGATGGTGACAGCCTCTTGGAGCTGGTGACACAGGAAAGGAGAGATTATGTTGGAAGACAAGGCCAGGAATGTTGAGTTGAGCGTGGCCTCAGGCCCCTGGCTTGCTCCTTCTTGCTGCTTGGGGTGCAGCTCCATTCCAGCCTCACCGTGGTCCCCTAGACCTCTACCTCTGTGGCCTCCCCGGGCCTCCTGTGGCCTCCAGAATCCTCCCCGGGTCACCCTCCCTGCATGTCCATTTCTACCTCCCCAGGAGGTCAGGGGAGCAAGAGACCAGGTCTTCAGACTCATTTCACAGATTTCACCAGAATAAAAGGCCTACCCATGTGGGGTTCACATTCTGGTAGAAAAGACAGGTTTTCAAAATGTGGCCATTTTTCCTTGGGCCTCTGTCAGCTGACTCAGATGGAGGTGCACTGGTGGACTCCTTCCGTCCTCACTCTTGGACACAGAGCCGTCTCCCAACCTTTGTTGTTTTATCCACGGATGTTGAACATAGGCTAAAAAGCTCCGTAAATCAATTTCACTTAAAATGGTGTCCACTCTCCTACTGAAGAGTGACAAAGGGTATTGGTTAGGATTTTTATCTTGCAAACTGATTGTAAAATCACGAAAACTGAGCTTATTTGGTCTTACACTTAACAAAACTGTGGGTTCTAATTGTGGACCTGGATGCGGACACATCTTACAAGTAGCTGATTCGTTCATACAGATTTTCATGTTCTGGGCTTGCCTCCGCCTTTGACCTAACCCTGGGACCTCAGACCCCAAGCTCCTGGGCACTTGGATTTCCCCTGACAAACCCCTACTGTGATATTCCATGGGCACCCTACATTGTGTGCTTGCGTGAGGTCTCCTTGAGTTTACTCTTAGCAGTAGGGTTCCCAGGCCAAGGAGCTTGTCACTATTGTTTGTGACCAGCTCACCAGACGTGGTCAGGAAGGACAGTTCTGAGTCCTGTGTCCTCCGCTCCTCACCCCCTCGCCACACACGGGGCGCCGTCAATCAGCCAGTGCTGCCTGCCAGCCCAGCGCACCTGTTGTGTGCCCCCACTCCCGCCTCCTCTAGTCCTTTGGGGGAAGAGTGGAGAGGAAAACAGGCTGAGACTAAGAGGGGTTTGTTGTCTCGTCGGGCGACAAGAGACACGTGGGAATTGGCTAGAGAAGCATGCAAGGCTGGGCTGACTCCAGGCCAGCCCCAGAGGCAGATGGGGGCTGCCAGGCAGACTGGGAGGGAAGCTGGGGGCTGGCCTTGGGCACCATGGTGGAATTCTGGGAGGGGGCCGCAGTCACAGCCAGCTCCCTTTCTGGATTATTCTGTGGGTTGTGGAAGGCCTTGAGATTTGGCACCTGCACCTTGTCACCTTGGGACTCAAGGCTGCAGGGGTGGGTGTGAGACCAGAGAGCTTGGGCATCTGGTGGCCGCTCCCTGGGCTCCCCACGTGAGAGAGGGCAGGTCCGGTTCTCCTCCTGCGTCTGGTTTGCCTCATCTGTACATGGTGGGGGCTGAACTAGCGTTCCTTGCACTCCCTCCAGCTTTACTATTTGGGGTTCAAAAGGTTCCCTTGCAAGCCTGTGCACCCGAGAGCACGCACGCACACACACACACTCACAGCTGAAGAGAATTAGGCTCAAAACGTCCACTCGGCTTTTCTCTTGATTCCAAGGTATTTAGAGTGGGGGTGGGGGATTAGGGGAGGAAGTTGCTGAGCTAATTCTTTTGCATTTGCCAGCACAGAAGTGCAGATGGGGCCCAGAGCCCCGGCGGTGTCCCAGGGGAAACACCAGTCCTCTTCTACAGTGCAAGGCGGGAGAAAGAACTGCTGTGGGAGCCCCTCACCCGAGCAGCAGGATGTGTGATAGGCCCTGGCCCAGGGGCTCCGTGGGCCTCAATTCTCTCCCTGCCCTGCCCCCACCCTCAGAGTCCAAGGGTGGAACCATCTTCAGACCCAGCCAGGTTCCCAAGTTGCTATTTCCCTCGGAAGCTGAGAGGCCCAGGGCCACGTGGCCGCCTCCTCTGGCCCTCTGAGGAAAGGCCCCACCCCATGCTGCTCTTGGGAGTGGACAGATATGTGGGGGTGTGGGACTGGTAAGGACCCCAGGGTTATCCCTGAATGGCTGACACATTGCCAAGAAGCCTGCTCCTAAGGTCAGCCCTGGCAGTTGGGACACTGTAGCCCCTCCTCGGTCCCCTTCAGTAAGGCTTTTTGCATGCATTGGTGCACATACCGACCACTGCAGCTGTTCTGGGTAAGGTCTCTGTGATCCTGCAACCCCCACCATCCAGTGGCTTCTTCCTTCACTGGTCATAGCTTTCTGCTGACCCTGCAGCCCATGTCCTTATTCCAGAATCTTCCTCCTCCTGCAGCCTGTCTGTTGCCTGCACCTGCATTCCATCACGGCTTCCCCTCCAACTTGATGGCTGTCAGGTACATGGAACTGTTGAAGACTCTCTGGTCCCCCTGAGCCCATGAGACAAGTGTTCCTATGAGAAATGTTTACTTGACTTCCTGCCCCAGGTCTCTGCTGTACTCACAGGTGGCATGCACTCATGGAGTCCCCACCCAAATCACATCCCCACCAGGATGGGCAGGCTCTGGGTCCTTTCGGGCCTTGTAGGCTGCGGTCATAGGTGAGACACAGCAGGGAGTTCTGCAGCAGGTTTTGGGCAGGACAGTGCCAAGGATCAGATCTCACTTCTAGAAAGATCACTCTGGCCGCTGAATGGAGAGAGAACTGAAGGGAAGCAGCATGGTAAGGGCGAAGGCTATGGGAGATTCACCATCACCCAATGAGCGAGATGGGAGGCCTGGAGAAAGAGAGTATCTGAAAGTGTAAGAAGCACCCAGGCCCGGCTCTCTGCAGCGGCGACTTTGCCTAGACTTCTGGCTGAGGACACGGAGGAACTTAAGGTAGCCCTTAGCATCCAACGGGTGTAGCAGCCTAGAGTATGTATGACCACGGGTGAGACTTTGGGAAGGATGGGTTTGGAGGGTTTCTTAAGACCTGACTTGGATAGACAAGCCAGGTCTTCAGAAACCTGTATAGTGGGGTCAGCCCTCATCCCTCTGCCCAGCTGCAGTGACAACCCTGTGGCTCTGGGGCACCGTCACCCTGCGGCATGGCCCGTTTGTGGTGCCCATCACTGTCTTAGCTACCCAGAGCCCAGGGAGAGGCACACAGCTCAGGCTGACAGAGTGTAACAAATGCGGGTACTGCTCCCTCAGGGAAGCCCCTGTTCCAGGACAATCTCAGCAACCTCCCCTGCCCGCCCTGCCAAGAGCAGCCTCAGCATGCACTGCTGGGGGAATGCCCTCCCACAGTAGTGCTGCCTTAAGGTCACTACCAAGCCTGTCCTCACGGGCAGATTTGCGTCCCTGCATTTCGGGTTGGGAATAACATGAGGCCAGACGGGTGGGGGGTCTGGAGTTCAGGCGGTCTCCATGAGTAGCAGTGTGGGGCGTGGGCCGGTTCCCATTGGGAGGGCAGCTGTGCTGTGTGTGTATATGTTTGGGCATTGCTCAGCCAAGCCTTGATTAGCCGAACCCAACTCTCCCAGAGCCCCCGCTTCGACGCGGGTGAACTCAGCAGCTGTCTCCTGAGCACCTGCTTGGGGCCTGGTTGGGTGCCAGGAATGGGGGTTGGGAAAATGAAGTGAACTGGGCCTGCCAGACCCACTGCCTGCAGGGCCTCTCCTACAAACACCTTCCAGAGGCAGTTTCCTCCCACAAAGCATCCTGAGTTCGAGGTGTTTGCCCCCTTTCCTGTGCAGGCCCGCCACTTCCACAGCTGCCCCCCAGCCGAGAACAATCCCCTCAGCCTGCCAGGCCTTTGAGGACATTGCCACAGCCAGGGCCAGCCTGGGAAGTTGTTTCTGATGATCTCTTGAGTCCTAGGAGAGGTGTTAACAAAAAGCCCCATCCCTGTTGCTCTGGTGGTTCTGGGCATTAAAGAGCCCTGGTCGGTATTTGTAGTGAGGACAGATATTTGCAGAGAGCCTAGAGAGCCTACACCATCCTCAGCTCTGTACTTGTAGAGGGTGAGGCGGCTGAAATGAAACCCACCAGGCCTCTGGTGAGCAGTGGGTGCAGAGTCCTCGGCAGTAAAGGTCCTCAGAGAACCTGATAAGAATATTCTAATCAAGCTAGGCAGGCTCAGAAGGTGGATGCCATTTGGAGGAAAATGACAAGAATGAGAAGAAAGGGAAACCTACCTGGGGAACCATGTGGCTGTGGTGGTTTTAGTATGTGTCTGCAAGGCCTTTGACAATCCTTTCTTCAGGAAGTGGGAGTTCATTCCCCTCTAATGAAGTTCGGCCTGGACTGTGATTTGCTTCTGTCAAATAAAATATGGAAGAAGTGACAGAGTATGACTTTAAAACTAGGCCTTGCAGCCGCCTCCCTCTTCTCTCGCTGGAATCACTGATTCTGGAGGAAGCCAGCCACCATGGTGTGAGGACACTAGCAGCCCTCTAGAGAGGTACTGTGGTGAGGAATTGAGGCCTCCTGCCCATGGACTCCCGCATGAGCTTGAGAGTGCATCACCCAGCCCCGGTCAAGCCTCTGATGAGACAGCCTCTGGTGCACAATTGACCACAGCCTCACAGGAGACCCTGAGCCATTTCCACCCAGCGAAGCCACCCCTAGATCCCTGGCCCACAGAAACCATGTGGGATGGTAAATGTGGGCTGCTTTAGGGATGAAGTTGTAGGGTGACTTGTTACACAGCCAAGGCCAGCTGACAAAGCAACCCACTCTAACCGGGCTTAGTCTGACCCTTGACAGGGGCTGCAAAGTGGACTCAGCCTATCTGTTAGCTTTTGCTGATGACTTGTGGCTCCCAGGAGAAAGAGTACTATGCCCAGGTAGCATGGCTGCCCCAGGCCTACATATCATATCTCTGCTCTTGTACAGTTTGAACTCTACCCTCTAGACCAGTGACTCTTAACCTAGGCTGCACATGAGAACCACTTCCTGATGCAAGTCCTACTTCCAGAGAGGAGAGCGATTTTGACTCAGGCAGTCTCTAAGGCAGCAGAGAGCTGTGGCGTTTTGCGTGGAGTGGGTGGAGGGGGCGCA
Organism: Plecturocebus donacophilus; assembly: GCA_004027715.1. Taxonomy (NCBI): domain Eukaryota; kingdom Metazoa; phylum Chordata; class Mammalia; order Primates; family Pitheciidae; genus Plecturocebus; species Plecturocebus donacophilus. The sequence goes on along the minus strand of PVKP010011806.1, from coordinate 52,807 downwards.
TAACGGGTGCTCATGGGTGGGAGAAGCTGACAGCTGGAATGTGATTTAGGAAATGTAACGGGTGACCTTTTTTCCCCAAGAGAACACCAAATCCATTTCCTTGGGACATGGATAAGACTAAGGGTAGCACCCACGGGGATGAGGAGCGGGGTTCTCAACAGCCAGTTCTGTCCCGAACTTGTTTTCTATGCCCAGGAATGTTGAAGGGCCCTCTTGGGGTCAGCCGCAGAGAAGAGGGAGCGGGCGTAGTGGGTAGTGGTGGAAGCTGCAAGTGGATCGGAAGTGGCACCAAAATTCGCTCCTATTTATGCCGGAAGCGGGGATTGCTTCTGCTATGCTGTCCGCTGGAGTAAGAGGCAGACATTGCAGTGTTAAGAAATTCCTTTAGCCCTCAGGAGGCAAGTTGCAGAGCAGAACAGAACTGCCCCAGTCAGGCCATGCCTGGGCACAGAGCTGCCACCAGTCTCCCAAGACCCCTCCCTTTTGGGGACTGTGCCCCCGCCCCTGCCCCCAGGCAGCCCATGACTCCGACCTTACTCCTAGCTGGTATTCTGGGCCATCAGCTCATAGGTTCAGCTCCGAGACCTGCCAGGCTCTCCGAGCAGCCTGGACCCAAGAGAGCGATGAACGAATGTGCGCTGGCCCGCTCCAAGCAGGGGGCTTTGTTTATCTCACAAGTCTCACAAGTAGTCCTACAGCACTGACTGTGTCAGGCATGGTTCTGAGGGCTTCATCCACAACACCACCCACTGTAGAGACAGGAAAACTGAAGCATAGCAAGCTCAAGGGATGGGCCAGCCATCAGGAGGTAGAAGGTACTGGAGCTGGGCTGCACCTGGGTATCCTGGAGCCACACGGCCTTGCTGTGAGGGACACAGCCCCTGTTTGCAGAGGTGCTCCTTTCATGGGACACGGGGCAGGGCAGGTGTGCCTTGGCCCACATTTGGCTTCAGGTCCACATTCACCTGTGGTGTGCGCAGCCAGCCTTCCAGAGCACCAGGCCCCTCGGGGCTGTGTCCCTGTTCCCCGAGATTTCCCAACAGATGGCCAAGATCCGGGGTCCCCAGGAGACCATCTTGTGAACTGTTCCACTCAAACACGACATTATTATTATTATTTGAGATGGAGTTTCACTCTTGTTGCCCAGGCTGGAATGCAATGGTGCAATCTAGGCTCACTGCAACCTCTACCTCCCGGTTTCAAGTGATTCTCTTGCCTCAACCTCCCAAGTTGCTGAGATTACAGGTGCGCGCCAACACGCCCAACTAATTTTGTATTTTTAGTAGAGACGGGGTTTCACCATGTTGGTCATGCTGGACTCAAAGTCCTGACCTCAGGTGATCCATCCGGCTCAGCCTCCCAAAATGCTGGGATTACAGGCATGAGCCACCTCGCCTGGCGACATTATTTTTAATGGACTTGGGCTGGGGAGGCCTTTGTGGCTCTCCTCAGTAGGGAGAACGCTCCTGAACCCACTGTGCGCCCTTCTGCAGCAGCCGCTTCGGAGACTTGACTTTGACACTCTTCTCAACAGGATCCCTTTCCTCACTGGTGTCTGCGGCCCGGGCCGCTGGCATGGCTGAGTGGAACTTGGCAAAGCAGTGAATTGGGAGCTCGCTTAGGCACGTGGTCCTGAGGCTCCTTGCTGGCGTTTCTGTTTTGCTCCCTGCTCCTTTCTTTTTTTTGTAACTTCTCTTCAGGGCACCCACAGTCCCCGAGGAGGGTGGGGCTGAGGAGGGCAGAGGTGGAGCCCAGGCGTATCTCCTTGGTGGGCCAGGCAGGCAGCAAGAGGCCAGCCCCAAGAGGGTCGGCGCAGAGACCCCTGGGGTGCACAGGGTGGGCAGTGACCAGAAGACTCGCCCCAGGGGGACTCTAATTTTGACCCTTGATCTGGGTCTAAGGGCCTCTGACCGAGAGGCAAGGGTTTCAGGCAGCCTTAGCTGCTAGGAGGCAGAAGATACAGTTTATATGGCGGGGGCGGTGGGGGGGGGCTCCATTTCCATCTCTCTGTTTCCTCCCCAGGCCAATGGCCAGGGCCAAAGCCCTCCTTGGGACATGTCAATAGCTGCAAACATTTTAAAGATGTGACATGTTCGAAGCCTGGCAACAGGGGCAGCTCCAGCTGCGCGAGAACATGGCTGGATTTACTTCTGCGGCAAAGCACCCGGTCACCTTTCTCTGCTTGGAGTGCAATCTTTTTTTGGAAGCCCTGCTGGAAAATCTGAATCTTGTGAGCCATCAGCTGTTTATAATCAGAGAAGCATATGTTTAAAAGAGCTGAGGGGCCTTATAAACTCCGTGTGCAAATTACCTTTGGGGCTGCCTGCTCCGCCGCCCCTCCCTGAGGCTGCCATCGCTGGCGAGCGGCTGAGTGTGCTGCACAGAATTAGCTGTAACCCCGTTGTGGCACGGGGTCTGTTTAGCTTTAGTCACGTCAGCTTGGCCCTGGAGCGTGGGAGCCTCCATCTCTCCTGCACGGCTTCCAGGCCCCCCACCCCCCAGCCCCAGCTGCAGAGGACTTCTGGCTCTCTGTTCCTGGGCTTTCACCATGAGAAATAGCAAACCTGGGAACCGTGTAGCAAGAAGTAGGCAGAGGCCCAGACGCCGGGACCTGTGGGGGCTTCCCAGAACTGGGAGCCACTCTCAGTGTCTGCTCTGGTGCTATGATCCTGCAGGGCTGTTTTTTAATTTTGTATTTTTTGGTGTTCATTTTTGTTTTTGTAACAGCTTTATTAAGATAAAATTCACATACCATACAATTCACCCATTTAAAGTGTACGATTCAACGGTTTTTAGTACGCTCAGAGTTGCGCAACCATCACACTATCTAGTTCCAGAACATTTTCAGTGCCCCTAAAAGCAACCCTGCATTCTTTAGCCATCACTCCCCACTTCCCTCCTCTCATTCCCCAGCCCCAGTCAGCCACGGCTCTGCTTTCTATCTCCACGGGTTTGCCTGTTCTGAAGATTTCGCATAGCTGGAATCACACACTAAGTGAACTTTTGTGGCTGACTTCTTTCACTTAGCCTAAGGTTTTCAAGCTTCATTCATGCTGTAGCATATATCAGTGCTTTGTTCCTTTTTAGGGCCAAATAATATGCCATTTTATGAATGCTATCACATTTTATTTATCCATTCATTCATTGAACACTTGGGCTATTTTTACTTTTTAGCTATTATGAATAATACTGCCAGGAACATTTGGGTACAAGCTTTTTTTGTGAACATAGATTTTAACTTTTCTTAAGTGTTCACGGAGGAGTAGAAACACTGCATCGTATGGTAACTCCATATTTAACCTTTTGAGGAACTGCCAGACGGTTTTCCAATGTGGAAGCACCATTTTGCATTCCCACCAGCAGTCTATGTGGGCTCCTATCTCTCCACATTCTCACCAGCACTTGTTACTGTCTGCTGTTTTCATTTTAGCCATCCTGGGGGGATGTGAAGTGATATTTCCCAGTGGTTTTGATTTGCATTTCCCTGATGACTAATGATGTTGAGTATCTTTTCATGTGCTTATTAGCCATTTGTGTCTCTTCTTCCAAGAAGTACGTATTCAAATTCTTTGCCCAAATTGTAATTGAGTCTTGTTTTTATTATTTAGTAGACTTCTTTATATTCTAGATTCAAGGCCCTTATCAGATATGTCTTCTTTTTTCTGTGGTTTGTCTTTTCACTTTCTCGAGCATGTCCTTTGACTCACAAAGATTTTTAATTTTGATGAAGTTCAAGTTACCTGTTTCTTTTGATGCTTATGTTTTTGGTGTCGTAACTAAATAACAATATATAATCCAAGGTCAAAAAGATTTACCCCTATATTTTCTTCCAAGAATTTTATAGTTCTGGCTCCTACATTTAGGTCTTTCATCCACTTTTAGTTTAATGTATGGTACGGGGTAGGGGTCTAACTTTATTCTGTGTCATGTGGATAGCTAGTTATCCCAAAACCATTTGTTGGGAAGACTCTTCTTTCACCAGTGAAGGATCTTGACACCCTTGTCAAAAATCAATGGACCGTAAATATGAAGGTTTATTTCTGGATTCTCAATTTTATTCAGTTGATTTCTGTGTCTATCCTTATGCTAGTACTGCATTGTCTTGATTATTATAGGTTTGTAGTGCGTTTTAAAATCAGAAAGTGTGTGTTTTCCAACTTTGTTTTTCTTTTTCAAGATTGTTTTGGCTATTCTGGGTCCCTTGAATTGCCATATGAATTTTATGATCAGCTTGTCAGTTTCTGCAAAGAAAGCAGCTGGGATACCAATAGGGATTGCATTAAATCTGTAGGTCAATTTGGGGAGTATTGCCATCTTAACAATGTGTTAAGTCTTCCAGTCCAAGAGCATATACCTCATTGTATGTGGACTTTTAAAAATTTGATTCAAGAATATCTCGTGGTTTTCACAGTATAATTTTTGCACTACTTTTATAAATCCTACGGGGTTTTGTGTGACAGTGACTGGCAGCTATCCTTCCTCCCCATGGACGGGGCCCTGCACATCCTCCAGGCCCATCTCCCTTGGAGCCTCCTCCCCACTCCAGGGCTCGTGGCCCCTTTCGGGCCCTGGCACCTGGTGATGCTTCGGTGAGGTCTCCTGTCTTGTTGCACAAATTGTTGCCCAAGTCACATCCTGCCTAGAGTGCTCTCTCTCCTTCCTTCTCTGTGAGCCCTCATGAATCAGCTCCTGTGGACTTACTGAGCCACCATCCTGTCCAAGTGGTCTGTGGCAGCTTGTGGGATTTTCTCATCCTAGGGCATCATCTGTCCAGAATGGGACTCTTGGAGGCCAGGGTGACTCCACTATCCTACCAACGTCTGTACCCCATGGCCGTACACAAAGCTCAAGGTCCCAGAGAGGGTCTGTGGGTACAAAGGAGCTATTTCCCAGGCAAACCCCATGATTGATAAACTGTGCTTAAACCAAGTGAGGTATCTTCAGGCTTCACCACCAAGGAAATAGAACTTTGGCAGCTTACAAAAGGAATTTGATTTTTCAAATTTCCTTTCAACTCGGGGGTCTCAAATCCGCTCTGCAGACTTGGGAGGGAGGGTCCTGGCACTGCTTCTGAGGAGGATGCCTTTGAGGGGAGGCAGAGTTGGCTCATGGCAAAGGCTCGCCCTGAGGCATGGCAGGTGGCAGGTGGCTGGGACTGCTCACCTGCTCGCCTGTGTCCATCCCCTTGGGCAGCACACAGCCAAGTCCTTTTGGACCAAATTGGATCAGTACCAAGTGGTTTGCCCAGCCTTGCTGAATCTCTACCCATCTGTAAAAAGGAGAAATTGTTTCTGTGTTCCCTGCTTCCCAGAGAGCCAGGGAGAGGCCGGGATCCAAGGAGGTAACAGCTTTCTTGCCCTTTGGAAACCTGAGTGGGGCTTTGTGCTTGATATGAACATTTGCTGGCTCTCTCTATTCATCCACACACCCTGCCTTTATTGAGTGCCTTCTGGGTACCTGGCCCTCTGCTAGACGTGGGAGTTACGATGTGGAATGGACTGACACTGGTGACCCCTGCCTGGGGGAAGCAGACTCTAGCTGGGCAGCCTGGAGATCATCACAATCCTTGCTGGAGCTGGGGCACAAATGGGGCGAGAGCAGGAGTCCACCTGGGGGATATTAGATTCACCAGCCAACCCCTGGAAAGCTGTGGGGAGACTCAGAGCAGGGCCTGCAACATTCACAGTGAGGTGTTTAGGGATACAGCGTGGAGATCCCTCCCACCTGTTCACCAGGCCACCTGGCCAGACACTGCCCCAGCTGAATGCACGCTGGACGCCCAAATGCTAGACACTCTTCCCTCTTAAGTAGGTTGAGGAGACTTAGGGGCTTCTATTCCCCTTGGAACGTGCAGAAAGGGCTGTCTGAGGCCCCCATCCCTGCTCAGAATTGCAGGAGAGCTCCCATGGGCACTCCAGCCTCAGCCTTCCCTGCCATCCACAACCACACCAGTGGCTATGAAGCCAGAGCCCCCTGGCTCCTGTGCTTTTTCTGCACAGGACTCCCTCACAGCCTCTGGGTGGGAGCACACATGGCATCTCTAGAGAGTATTGGGGCTGGACACAGGGCGGAGGCAGCAGGGGAAATGGAAGGACTGCAGCCCCCGCCTCCCTCCAAAGCAGTTGTCAGAGCAAGATCAGCTCCCTGGAAGATACCCGGGTTATAAACAGGGTGGGGCAGGGGTTCTGGTAAGGATGAGGAACCAGAGGCCTGAGCCACCCACTCCTTGGCACGGGGCACCCAGGAGGCAGCAGGCTAACAACTCCCCATGAAATTAACGACTTTGTGAAGCATTTGGTATTTGGGGGATTTTACATTAGGGTTAATGAGCCTCTGAAACGAGATCCCGGAGAGGGGCCAGGACCCTGCCTGGGATGCAGCTTCCGTGGACTGAGCAGCCTGGGGCCCCTGCTTGCTTGGTGTCCCGGGCCAGCCGGACCTGTATCCCGCTCCTCCTCCACCCGCTGGAAGCATTCCCTGAATCACATTGTTCACTGAGCTCCTCGGGCCTTCTGGGCTCTTCCTCTGCTGCGCGCCATAAAAACTCTCCAGTCATCTTTTCCGCTGTGGTTTTTATTGTTTTATTTTATTATTCCAGCTATGTTACGTTGGGAAGAGCTACAGAAATGGTTTCTTCTTTTCCAGATTCCAGAACAAGTCGTGGCCATTGTAGATTTTGATTAATCACCACCTCCCCTTATTTCTTACTTTCTCCAGCTTAATTTTTCCCACTGTGGGAAGGGGATCTGGAGGACAGGCACCCTTCTTGGCCCTGGATAGCTTTCCATTCCCCCTCAACCCACCCAACAAGAGAGAAAAGTGAGCTCACATCACGGGTCAGCCTCGGTTCTGGAGGCCACGGGCTCTGCGGGCCTCTGGCCGAGCTGCATTGCAGGAGAAGCCAAGTGCTGGGTGAAGGCCTGGGGAGGAATCTGGGTTCTCTTGGCTGCTGGTAAGATTATCCATTAAATCCATATTCCTCACTGTAGAGTTCATGGATTCAGAGGATATACCGTATTCTGGCCGTCTTACATTACTGCAATATTGCTTCCAGATGGGCAAACGCGCGCTCGGAGCCTGGCCCTGCAGACACCACGGCCCAGCACGCCGCTCACTGCCGCGCCTTTGTTCTCTGCTTCCTGCTTGGTTCCTGCTAACTCAGGGAGCTCCAGGTGGCTGCCACTCAGGGGTGTGTGGGGGCACCTTGGGCACCCAGGCCTGCAGCCCCCCACCCACAGGCCACCTCCACAGAGAAAGACCGCCAAGGGTGCAGGCCAGGACTCTTTCCGAGCCTCTCCTGTTACCGAGGCCTGCTCCCTGAAGGGCACAGTCTTGGCCATTTGCAGTGCCCAAGCTAGGGAGGTCCTGCTTCTCCATCCCATCCGCAGGATAATTCAAATGGTAGCGTTTCAGTATTCCACATCTCATGGGGAGGTTGGGCCCCACCTCCCTGGCAGCCCACTCTCCTCACATGGCCTAAGCTACAAGGTCAGCCCCCTCCCAGGCCCCTGCGAGGCAGCAGGCACTATGGCCAAGCTACCTGCTGGGCCCCGGGCTCTGGCGCTCTTCCTGGGGTAGGCCTCCCGGGCAGGGCTGAGTGTGGTTGCACTGGAGTCAGGGCTTTTCTTCCGCCATCAGTGGAACTGTCTTCTCTCTGCTTCCCCTGTGCACTTCCGAATCCCCAGGGCTGGGTACGGGGCTCCGATGCCACAAGCGCTCTAGGTGGATGGAGGAGCTCACAGCTGCAGGGAGTGCTGGGTGGACATATGGGGTGTGGAGGGCCAGGCCAGGCTTCACAGAGATGGAATCTCAAAGGAGGAAGCAGCATGCAGGTGGCAGGCATAGCACATGCAAACGCCTGGAAGGTGAAGTCACCAGGTGTAGCCAGCATCCCAGACAGGGACAGCAGGCCCTTGAGGCCGGGTGGTGGGGATAGGAGAGCGTCTTGAGTGGCTGCAGCATCGTCATTGTCTTTTAAATGGTGGCATCCCTTCCCCAAGCAAGGGAATGATGGAGACAGAAGTGCCTTTCAGAAAAAATGGAGGTCCTGGGGACCTGACTTCTGGGTCCCTCGGGACACATGCTCTCCAGCTTGTCAGTGTTACCTGAACACTGTAATGGGGGCACACAGCAGGGGGGCCTGCAGGAGGGGCCTAGCCAGGGCCTAGTGTCGTACAAGCAGAGCCCCAGTGCCCAGCTGGGCAGATTGCCTGTGGTTGGTGCAGGTGAGGAGTAGCAGGGTGGGGACCAGTGATAATGCCTCTGATAATACTTGGCAAAGGTGACCACAAGTGGCTCATCCCAAACATGAAATACTCCTCACCCATTCTCCCATGAGCCCCAGCGTGGGCACCCCATGCCACCAGCTCCATTTACAGCTGAGGAGCCTCAGTAGAGACACAGCTAGAAAGTGGCCAGCTGAGGTTCGGGGCTGAGCCTCTCTCTGGCTCTCTGGAGAGCTCAGGGGAACGTGTAAAGACCTGTGGGCTATGTCATGGAGGGCCTTTACCCTGGAGGAGCCAGGGAGGTGGGCAGAGCAGGCAGGGGCAGGTCAGGAGAGGCTTTTCAGATTACCCAGACCCTTTTTTGGCCAGTGTGGGAATGGGGGGAGGCCAGGGAGGACCCCCTGCTGCCTGGCTCAGGCAGGGACATGTGTGAGGGCCCAGGAGAAAGAGAGCAGCCAGGTAGACTGGGTTTCCAGCCAACGTGTGCCTGGGGATGCCTGCGCCCAAGGCTTACTGTTCCATCACCCCTGCTAGAGTCTCCTGGGGCCCCTCCCTCCAGGCCTCTGCCAGCCTTGGAGCCTGTGACTCCCCAAGTGGTCAAACACAGGAGCACCTCTTTAGGGGAGAAGAGCCAGCTCAGGGGGCATGGGAAGCCCTCCAGGGTACCCTCATATCACACCCTGTCCCTCTGGCCACATTCCAGCTGGCCCTGCTTTTGAGGGTCGACCAGCTGGAGCAGCTCCACTTCCCACACCCCAGCGCCTTACACTGGCCTCAATGCTTCCCAGCCTCCTGAGGTTGCGGGTGGCCAGAGCTTGGGTGATTGAGTGGGTAGGGGGTGGCCAGAGTGGGAACCATGGTGATGCAAACCATAAAACTGTCCCCCACATCACCTCCAAACCCTTTGGGCTGGCCTCTTAGTGAGGGATGGCCCTGGGAGAGGCTGCCCTGCCTTTCACCTCTCATGCGCTGAGAGTGATGGGGAAGCGCTGTCGGTGGAGTGCTGACCCCACCCGCGGGGTCAGAGCCCCTATTCCTAGCCCCCCCTGTGCATTTGGTTGCTGGACCCTCATTAATTGCTGTTTGTATAACTTAACAATTTTTCACTTTTGGAGGGGTCATAAATAACCCCAAAGCAACATGTATCCTCTCGGGGCCAGGCTCAGGCAGTCTTCTCACTAGGGAAAGAAGTCAGAAAAAAGCTCCAAGCTGAAGCACCCATGCCTACCGGCTGCCTCAGATGTGCCACAGCTCTCAGGGAACCCTCTGGGGGCACGGCTTTGGGGAGTGGAGCTGGGTGGCCAGCTGGCCAAGCCACAGTGAGAAAAGGTGGCCTGTTGGCCAGAACTCAGTCCCCAAGCCTCCTCAGCTAGGCTCTCGAGGAATGGCGGGGTGTCCCTTCTCAGCAGAAGCCTTGTCCCTAGCCTCCAGGGCCAAGCTCCAGTTTCCCAGGCATGTGGTTCCCACCCAGGCTCTTGCGGGTTGGCTTGCCAAGCGGTGTTAGGACACGCAGCTTCAGTTCTGCAGGGTCTGGTGGAATTCTGCTTCAGTTCTGCAGGGCCTGGTGGAATTCCATTCCCTGCCTCCCAGAACGTCTTATCTTAAGGGCCTCTCAGCCACAGTAGGCCCCAAGCCCCAGAGACTCCAGATTCCCCACTACGCGAGGGAGCCGTGAAAGGCACGGGCAGTGCCATGCTTCTTCAGGAGGTGGAACTGGGCGGCTCTGTTGACCAGGCCAGGAGCACTGGGGTTCTGGATCCAAAGTAACCCTCTCTTCCCATATTTGGAGAGAGTCGAGAGCAGGCAGGAGCCAGGACCCAAGGCATCCTGAATACTGGGTGACTGGCAGACATCACCCTGGCCCAAGGCCAGGCCTGCAGTAGGAGCTGAGTGAATATCCCCTCTGTGAGTGCAGGAGTCTCAGTGGTGCATGTGGAGCCAGGACTGCCATTGTTCTGCTGAGTGACAAACGGCCCCCCAGGCATCCTGCCCTCCAGTGCTGCTTGTCCAACACGAGGTGGCCGGGTTTCTGCTCAGGCACCCAGGCTGCTCTTGCAGACAACCCATATCTTCCTTCCCACTGGCAGGGCAGGCAACTACACCGATGGCTGCAGTGTGACACAGACTTGAGCCCGGCACAGGGTCCCTTGGACTCCACGGCTTGGTTGGGTCACCTCGGCCGTTTTGAAAGCAGTTGGGGAGCAAGAAGCATGAGCTGGAAGTCAGCTTGAGGGTTACCCCAGAGTGAGAGCCTTGACAGTCAGGCCCCAGGCTCCTGTGATTGCAGCCTACACCTCTGCGCAGTGTACACAATGTCCCCCAAAAATCTCCACACTGAGAAGGTAGAAGGGAAAGTCACAGGAGACTTCAGGGTAGCCAGTGTGAAATTCTTCCCTCCTGGCTTCCCGGTTTTCCACCTTTTCCCCTGGCTTGCTTTTAGAGCCTTTTAATGAACAGTACCCCAACCCCACCAGGGCCTGGCTTAGGATGTGGGAGGGAGTGGAGCTCCAGGAGGTCACGGCCCCACCCAGGACTATTCTTGTCCCAGTTCCCCCACCCCCACATTCAGGAAAGTTCCTCAGGCCCATATGAACTGGCTGCTTAACTTTGTTTGAAACATAAACTTGCAGAAGAGCAGACACAGAAAGACAGATCGCAGGACGTGCCGCGGGGCAGCACTGGGGAGGCCGAGATGGAGAGCGGGAGGATAGGAAAGCGCTCGCGGCGACTGGACAGCAGAGGTGCAAGCCTGTCCGAGACCTGGGGCCGGAGGAGCCCCCCGATTGCCCACTCACCCCAGGGCCTGCAGGTTTGAGCCCCCCAGGGTATTAGCCCAGCATTTGAGGTGCTGCCAAAGTCATGGAGTGAGGACTACACCTGGCATGGCTCGCCCAGTTTCTAAGGGCTGGGAAAGCTGTGTGTGTCGCAGAAGGGAGCCTTGTTTTGTTTTGTTGATGGGTGTCATCTCGGGGCCTGTTGGGTGTCTGTGGAGTTGCCTCCTCTAGAAGAGCCAAGTTGACAGCCCACAACTCCATCCTGGCTTAAACCCTTTGAGGCCCTCCCTGCCCTCAGGGGAGCTGAGAGCCCCGCTGCAGCCCAGAGGCCCTCCTAGCAGCTGACTTCCTCTGCCTCTGCCTTTCCCACATCCCCTTCACAAACCTTGTGCTTGCTCTGGGCTTCAGGGGCCTGAGCCCAGGTAGACCCCCACACTTAGGGCACCTCACCCCACCCCATCCCTGGCCCCAGGCTGGCCTCCCTGCACCTGGCCAACCCCCTCCTCACCTGCCTATTTCCACCTCAGGGTCCCTCCAGAAGCCAGAACTCCACCCCTGTAGCACCAGCCCCTCCCTATAGCCTCATGGGGTGCACCTCGCAGGATGTGGATGAGCAGAGGGGAGGACAGGGACTGATGGACCTCAGGAACTGGCTTCCAATTGAATGCAAGGCTGACTTCTATATGACATGGAGGATAGTTCGGGCGTCTAAGCTGGCTGAGGCTCCTTGGAGCACACGCGTGGCCTGGACTGTCCGGAAGTCCTCTGCATGCTTTATGTAGATGTGTGACTCCCCCAGCTGGCTCCATACTAGATGACCTGGGCTAGGGCCACTTACATCTGTCAGGGGAAGGGCAGCTGCATTTCGGACCACACTAAAAGGTTAATGTTCACCCTGCTGCTAACCAAGTCCTGGACCCTGCTGTGACAGGCACTCACATCAGCGTCCAGGTGCTCATTTCACTTCGGGGAGCTGAGAGCTGGCGAGGCAGGCGTCCCTGGTCATTACTGTGCCTGCAGAGCCTTCATGTCTGCACCCTCCCCCACCATGTACTGTAGGTCAGGAAGTCCATTGAAATGCAGATTCCTGGGCTATTCCCACAGTTACTGAATCCCCACCCCGGGGTGGAGCTTGGCATCTACCAGGGACCATAGACCATGGATACTCATCTACCCCTGTGATCCCCCTCCGGCCCCCGAGTTTGTGCTAGGGCAGGAGGACCTGTGGCCTGTGGAGCTCCAACCACACAGGACCATCTCCAGCCGTGTGCTCTAGGGTGCAGAGCTGACCTACGAAGTCTCAGGCTTCTTATCTCTCAAACTGGGGGTGATAACTGCACCCGTGCCTTGCAGTGGCTATGTACATGAGATTAGGAGCATGCACCAGAAGGTGATGCTGGTTAAAACCAGTATCACAGGCTGGATGCCTATAGTCCCAGCACTTCGGGAGGCCAGGAGTTAGAGACCAGCCTGGGCAGAATAAGGAGACTCTGTCTCTGCCAAAACAAACAAACAAACAAAAACCCAGACTAGTTAGTGCACACCTGTGGCCCCAGCTGTTTAGTGACTGAGATGAGAGAATCACCTGAGGCTGGGAGGTCAAGGCTGCAGTGAGCCATGATCACCTTGATTGGCATGTTGACCAGTCACTCAAAAAACAAAAGCCTAATGTCAAAAAAAATTTTTAAAACCATTATCACACCCTGCACACAAATCATAATCCCAGAGTTCAGAGAACACAGATCAAAATCAGAAGTCAGAGAATCATCTCGGGCAAAAAACCTTCATTTTTTTTTTCACCCAAATGCTGCCTGTTGGCTGGCGAGGCTTGCTGGTGGTAGACCCAACAGTAGCAAAAGAAACCAGGGTGGCACAGTGTAGAAAGTCATGCCCCAGATCATCTGGGGCAACTGGCACTTGTGTTCTTCATTACACAGTGTTGAGTTGGGGAATGGGCCTGGGTGCAGAGCTTCAGAGCTGAACACTGTGCTGGTGCCAGAGAAACAAACAGCCCTGCTGTAGCTGTGGCCCCTGGAAGCATCCTAATATTCCATAATTTTCAGTGGCAGAAAGACAAATGGACATAGATCAAACCCGCATCACAGATGTATAGCTAGGTCAGCAAATCACTCAAAAGACCCCAGAGTCTGAACCTTGCATGCCTGGGTGGAGGTGGGGCTGCTTCACCGTGGGTGCAAATGTGGCAAACTGCAAAATGTCCCAAAATAAGTCCTTTAGTATCCGTGTCCTTCCATGCCAGCTCGCTGAAGGGGCTTCTGTTGAAAGAGGTGAGGTTCGGTTCCCAAACTCACTGGAGGGTTGCAAGGACATGCTTCTAGTACGTTAGACAGCACAGCCTTCCAAATGAACTGTGGGTGTGACGTCTAAAGAATCAAGACAAGCCAAGTGCCCTGATCTTTTATTATCTTTGAAAAGTGTCGGTGAGCTTGCAGAGGCTTGAGTGTGCTGGCATCTCTCCTCATCCGGCCTATTTGCACACTCAGGCAGGTACTCCCTGCTTGGCCACCTTTCAGGGCCCGGCTACAGTCAGGCCTCCTTTGTGCTGAGCATGCGCTGCCCTTACCTGGGGACAACTGAAGGCCAGGAGGAAGCTGCTGGCCTTGAGAAAGTCTCTCAAATCAGTATTAGCCCCCTCAAAAGTCTCCTAGCTGTTCTCTGCAAGGGGAGAGGGACTCAGGGCTGGCCACAGCCAGCAGTGTGCCATTAACCACTACCTGTCCAGAACTCTAAGCTCCTGTGGGCCCTTCTCTGAGTGTCCTATGCTGGGGGTGTCAGCCTGGGTGCCAGGGCCCAAGAGGGGAGCCTCCTTGGCCACCGAAATGGGAACAGAGCATGAGCCACCACCAGCCCCTTTCTCTCATGCAGGGTGGCTCCCAGAATCTAGGACTCCATGCTGACGTAGGGTTCATAGTGTGGCTGAGCCCATGGGAAGTCGTGCCATTTGATCATTTGGGGCAGCTGGTCCTTGTTTTCTTGATGACATGGTGTTGGGTTGCAGAATGGCCTTGCTGGGAGTTGAAGCCTGGCCTGGACCCTGAGGCCACTGGGGAGTTGGCTACCTGAGGGAGATGTGGTTGTTCCCAGGGTTCCTCACCCAGGGGCCCTCCGCTTTTCAGGGACTCCAGCAGGCACAGCTTTCCAGGCCAGAGCCATGGATGGTCCCTGGACACCTGCGGCAGCCAGGCCCCAGATGCAAGAAAGGGTATTTGTTTCTTGAAGCTTGTAAAGAGTTTCTAAAAGGTGGGGAGGGGAGTGGTGAGGGCCCGTCTCGTGTTTTCCGTTCTGAACGTCAGGAGAACAAGTTGCTGGGGCCAGATCAACTCCAGGGAGACAGCTCGACAAGTCAGGAAACATCCTGCAGCATCCACGACTAATTTCTTCCCCCTGTTTGTCCTACCGTGGAGGTCGAGTTAAAAGGCAGTACTTGGGGGGTTGAAAAGCTCCCCACAGGGGTCTGCTCATGAGGGAACCCCGAGCCTTTGCAGCCTTTGTTCAGAGGCAGCTAATAAGCCGACTCCTGCTGGGCGCTTTGCAGCGAGGCTGCTGTTGCCAGTCCCAGCTCAGCCTTCCTGCCTCAGAGGGCTGGCAGATCAGCAAATTGCTGTCTCCAGCCCGCAAGAGGGGCAGGTCCAGGGATGTGTTTCACCCCCAAGGTGTGAGTGGAATCAGTAGATTATATTGAGAAATACTTCTAGGGATTTACATTCCGGCGGTCAGCGGCCTTCAGGAGGTTTTGCTCCGTCTGCAGGGGTGGGAGGCCTCACGTAGAGTTGGCGGGGGCAGAAAGGCCTGGGTGTTTCAGGAGGACCCACTCACTCTGGGCCACTTTCAATTCTGCAGATAACACTCGCTGACCCTCCGGCCATCTGTCTCACCAGTGGTGGTGATGGTTGCCTCGGCCTGCCTGGCCTGCAGCAGCCCTGGCTGGAGGCCGACCAAGCCTATGAGGAGGTTCTCCTGTCTGCCTGTCCATCCATCCTTCTGTCCCTTGGCCCCTTCAACAACCCTTGTCCCCTTTGCCAGTGCTGGGAGGCTCCACTGTGGACTCCTCTTGGGGTGACCCATGAGGCCCAGCTCCATTGCCTGGGGATACCCTCACGCCAAGCCCAAGAGACAAGCCTGTCTCTATGCACACCCTCTGCCCCCAGGAGGCACATGCTGAGCTTTCCTGTCCTCCGTTTGTGGACACTTCACCTCCCTGGGGTTGCATGACCCACACAGACAGCCTACTAGGGTCGTGGCAGGCACAGGGTATGGGAGCAAGGTTAGATCCTGAGGTCCAGACCTTGGTGAGTCAGGGCTGGGGAGCCACAAAGCCAGCATGCTCCTGCCTCTTGGGGCTCCCAGTTAATGTGGCATCTCACCAGGTGTTAACAGGTGAAGAGAAGTGGGCTGGGTGAAAGTAGGAAAGGACTATGGGAAGCCAGGTGGGCCTCAGGTAGACACCTCTCTGTGGCAGTGACATTTGTGCAGAACCAGGCAAGGTTGGCCCATCCTGGGAGCTGAGTGCTGGACCATGGGGGCCTGCAGCCTAGAACTGAGCCTGGAGACCGCAACATTCAGAGGTCAGGGATCAAGGAGGACCCTGCAAAGGAGATCAGGAAGGTGGAGCCTTGGTCACCCCCAAGAGGAGCTTTTTCTAAGGCAGGAGAGGCCAGCATGTCAGCCATGGCTGGTGGGTCCCACTGAAGCTGAGAACAGAACTGGCAGTGGGGTTTGGCCAGGTAGAGGTCCTGATGGAGCTGATGACAGCAGTGCCACGGTCAGGGTCTCCAATGGGGGACTGAGAGCGGAGTTGCGACCCATTTAGTAAATAGGCTATGGCAGGCCCTTGAAACTTAGTGAGGTGGCCACGCTGCCCCTAAATAGCTGTGCCCTGTGACCAACACCCTTCCTCCTTCCCTCCCTCTACCCTGCTGGGCTCAGCCAACCGACACCAGGGCTCTTCCAGGCAACATCTGAGCCGCCCTTTTGAGTGGGAGCTATGGCAACTGCTGTGTTACTGGAGTGGGGTGGGGGGCGTGTGTCACTCCCAGGACCCACTGGCTGATGAAGGCCTTTGGGCACTGCAGCTGCCACCTGGGGTGCCTCAGGGCAGGCTCAGCTCACACTCTTGTGGGCCAGCTGCAGCCCAAAGGCCTCTTGGCCTCCATTCCTGTGCCAGGGTGGTCTGTGTGGAGAGGTAGTGGGGCAGCGTCCCAGACGGATCCTGCAAATGGCCTCTGCCTTCCTCCGGGGCCCCGCCTTCCTCCACAGTGGCCTGAGAGGGGTGAGGTTGTCCGTGGTGCTCTGCACGCCTGATGCAGCTGCTCACCCCACTCCCTGCGGCCCTGGGCAACGTGCCCACAGCCCTGTCCCATTTACTGTTGGGGCAAGTGAGGGACATGGAGGCTCCGAAGACTCCCCTGGGACACTACGGCCCTCAAGACTCCCAGCAAGCCCCTCCCTCTCAGAGCCTTGGTGTCCCCAACCATAAAGTGGGATGTGACAGTATCCTCCTTGCTGAATGGGCAGGGAGAGAGGAGCTGTTAGCTGGGACCAGGTGGTACTTGGCAGCCGTGGCATGTGGAGGCCTTACACAGGCAGCCCCACACCTGGTCCGAGGTTCTGTCCTTACTGCAGCAGGGGGCCTGGAGCAGTGGCATTAGAGAAGACCCTGAAGCCAAGAGGGGCTGCCAGCCCCAAACTCAGCAGCTCCAAGTAGCTCGGATCCAGCCTCGGATCGCTCATGCCCCACGGATTGGCTGGGTGGGTGAAGTGGTCTGAGCTGAGTGGTCTAGGATGGCCTTGCTCCTGGGGAGGACCCTCGGCAGGCAGCCTCTCCTTTACCAGCTAGCTGGGCCTCACTTGCCACTGGTGGCCGCAGGGTTCCCAGCCACTTGATGCACGCGCACCACAGCCTCTCTGTGTCCCGTTTGCTCAAGACGTGGTGGTCAAAGCAAGTCACAGATTCCAGGGGGGCCTCGGGGCGAGGTAGTCCCACGTGGAGGGATGGGCCTCGGGGATGGGGCACCTTGGCCTTTGTATCTGCTGTAGGCGTGGAGGCATTTGCTGTTTTCACCAGGGGGAGGGGAAATCACGGGCTCTGTGTCTGACACAGAGCCCTGTACTCCATCTACGCAGCCCCCACCACCTCCGCACACAGACCCTCGGGTCCCGCCTGGGGGCCCAGGCTTTTGATAGAGAATCACATCTGGACCAGGATGTTCTGGTAGGATCGCCAGGGGGCCGCGACAAGGAGACCAGGAAGGAAAGACAGAAAGAAAAACACGCACACATCCAGGCTCAGATGATATACAGTCCTCCTCCCAGCTCAGGACCCCTTTGCGGTGTCACCTTTCGGCATGTAACCACTTATTCTGTCAGGGAGGAGAGCCCTCCCGCTCCACCAGGTGACGGCCCTAAATCCTCAGGAGCGACAGCATCCTCCCGCCCGGATTGGGTTTCTGCACAGCGGAATGGGGCTGGCAGCAGGCTCCCTGTCCCGCCAGCCCTAGGCCTGGAACCCTCTCTGGGAAGCTAACTGTGGCCTTGGAGAAGTGGCGGGGGGCAGGCGTAGGGCAGCCTGCCCTTCACCCCCGAGGAGGCAATACTGTGACTGTCCTGGGCTCACAGAGGAGGAAGTGAGGACCTGCACAAGGAGACACAGGCAGCAGAGCCGGGACTCAGAGCTGGGGGAAGGGGCCGGTTCACCCAGAGAGGGAGGAGTCACTGGGCTCGAGCTTTTGGCCGTCATATGAAGCTGGAGCAAGGAGGCACTGGAAGGTACTGGGCCTCGGGGTTCTCAGCTGTGAAATGGGAACACGGTGGTCTCTGTCACAGGGTAGAGACAACTGGTCCCGTCACCTGGATGGGGTACCGAGGGCAGGGCCTAGTGTGGCCATCAGGACCCACTGGATTGGAATCTGGTGTGCCACCAGGGCTCCCTGTCTGTGAGCCCGACAGATAAGCGCAGGGTCTGAGACGCGTCAGACGTTTCCTAAACAAGCTCATGTCTTGAACCAGCACTGGACCCGTGTCATCTCCAAGGCCAGCCAGGGCGGGGTGGGACAGACCCGGCTTCCGGACAGGGAGGCAAGAGGGAGCCGAGGCCACCTGTGCTCCGACCCAGCAGCGAGCCTAGGACAAGCTCCCAGAACCCATCTGGGACGGACAGCTGGACTTGTGAAACCTCCCGGGGCTGGGGGCTCGGCCACAGGGCCAGCCCTTGTCAGAAATGCCCCTGGCTTTTTTGAGTTCTTGAGTGGCTGTGGGTGCGGGGTTGTTTGGCTTTCAGGTTCCTGCCTTCCAAAACAGGAAAGACAACTTGGCCTGCCTTTTCCCCAGAAGAGCCCACTTTTTATATGGAGGTGACCTGCCATTTGTCCAGTTGGGGGGTCCCCAAACGTCTTCAATCCGCCAAAGGGGAAGCCCCACGTTTAGCTGTGGTTCAGGGAGGGCGTTGCCGTGAAGCCGCCAAGTTCAAAGGGCTGCCCCTGGAACCCAGTCACACTTGCCGCTGCCCCTTCCCGGACGCGCCCTTTCCGTGAGGTCGGGTGCCGTGCCCACCTTCACTGCCAAGGCCCCAGGCCCACAGGCGGCACACTCCAGCCGAGGGCAGTGGGGGAAGGGAGAGAGATCCCTGGGCTTTGTGAAACCTGTCAGCTTGCGAAAGCTCTCTCTCCCAGGCCCCACCCCCCCCAAGCACAGGTCACCTGCCCGGTTAATCATCCTGGGCTCTGAGAGCTCCCTGGGGCCCCCCAGGCCAAGCGTTTTCTGACTTGGAGACGCAGGAGGCCAACTCCCTGCTCCTCAGATTCTGCTGAACTAACTGAAACCCTAACCTTCGGGCTTCCCCACTAATTTGTGATAAGGCCTCGCCAAGAAAAACAGCAGGCTAAAGACCCCTGATTTCTTCATGAATTCCAGAGCACTTGGTTCACTCCGGCGGAGAAGGGGCCCCAGGCAGCCATGCGTGCAGAGCCACCTCTGCGTGGGTGAAGGGCTGGGGACAGCCTCTTGGGAGCCCACTAAGAAGGACCACCTGCCTGCTCCAAGCAGATTGCTTCCAGCTGGCCGGGGCAGGGGAGCAGGCCAAGGGTGGGTCTGGGCCGTGGCCCAGAGAAGCTGAGCTCGCTCATGAGATGTGTGCTGACGTGGCAGGATAGGGTGGGAGTGTTCATGAAGGAGTGGCTGCCTGGGCCCCCTATCTGAGGGTCTGGGGCCCCTGGACGGATCTGGGGGAACTACGGCATCCTCAGACCACAGGCAGTATGTTGAGTGAGAGTGGCGCTCTTCCTGGGCCAGCGGGAGGTTTTCAAAAGGGCTCAGACACAGCTCAGGAGATGGATGCTGCCCTGTCAGGGTGGGGAAACTGAGGCCCCGGACAGAGGCGCCACCCACTCCAGATTCCAGCAGTCCCCCACCGCACCTCCGCCCCATCATGGCTGATGTGAGGGAGGTGATCAGAAGTCCAGAGGGACGCTGGGTAGGACCCGGGTGAAGAACTGGTGGACTGAGGCCAGAGAAAGGCAGATGGCCTGTTCTAGCAGGGAGGAATAGTAGTTGTTATTTTCCCCCCATACTTTATTTCTGCATCGGCCTGAATAGGAGCTGACTTTAATATGGGGAAGCAGTGATTTTAAAGTGCCAGTGTGCCTGCCTTCCCATGGAATGTGCCTCTCCTGTGGCTGTGCCCATCTCCCCATTGCTTGGTAGAGAGGCATTCCCCATGCCCCACTGGCATGGGCACCAGGTCTGCCCTTCCAGAGGCCCTTCCCAAGTAGCTCCCAGCAGAACACTTGAAGCCCCAGAGCACCTGTGTGTTCCTTAGCGAGAAAGGGAACACATTCACCCTCAATCCTGACTCTCTAAGCCTTGTCCCTGCCCTGGATGGAGGGTTGGCCCTGGGCTTGGAGGTCAGCAGCAGGGAGGGGACAGTTGAGCCACTTGGTGGGGGCTTGTGCTGTGCTCTTCCTTCTGCCCTGTTAGGCTTGCTGCAACCTCTGAGATTCTGTGATATATCTGCCCCTGTAGGAGTGAGACGGGCCTAAGCCAGACTTCAGGAAGGAGCAGCCACAGCGTGGTGGGGCTTTGGAGCAACAGAGGCCTCAAAAGCTCAGCGTCTGCAAATGTTAGGGGCGAGGGGGCAGCTTGGGGGATGTGCTTGGGGCATGGAGGCAGACACGTCAGGGTCTGAATCCCAGCTCAGGGACCCAGGGCAGCTCAAGCTCCCTCGGAGTTTCTGTTTCTTCATCTATGTAAATAGGGACAATAACAGCTATGTGTGGGGCACGGGATGGCACCCAAGGATAGTTCTGGTGTGAGTCAGGTGTCAGGGGCCACTAGGCCTTGTGTAGGAACATAGGGTGGTGTCCCTGGAGGGAATCCTACCCCAGACTCGAGGAATGAAGGGGCGGAAGAGGAGGTTTCCTGAGCTTAACAGAATGATGGTTGTCTGACAGGCTCACAGCTGGCCCCAGCAGCTCCACAGCAGGGAGCAGGAGCAGACACCCTGGACTCGCTCTACCCCTCCTTGTCTCCTGCCAGGGGTCCAGCTGGCTAGACCCAATCTGAAGCCCTGGACCAGGAGCTTGTGGACATAATCTGCAGAGATCAGCCTCCTAGGGCAGAGTGGGCCAGGCAGAGAAGGGCTGTGTGTGGAGGGTGAGCAGACAGCGGCCAGGATCCCACCACATTGCCAATGGACAGTGCCGAGCACCTGGCCTGGTGTGGGCTTGCCTTGCACTATGAAGGGGCAGGAACATGGCCAGGCATTCCTTTCTCTGTGGGTACTGTGGGGCATTGCCATGGAGGCAGAGGGAGCAACTGTTGGCTCCGGGACCGCACTAGTCACAGCACTTCATTTCCATCATACTCGGTGCAAAATCCAAACCTCTTGCCCTGCCTGAGCCTCGTGTGGCCACTCCCGCTCACCTCTCAGCCCCATTGCCTCCCTGTTCCCCTTCTCCCTCCCCAGCCACTCCAGCCTTCTCCTTGTCCTTCAGCTCCTTCCAGCATGTTCTTGCCCAGGGCCTTTGCACACATCCCTTCCAGGATCTCTGATGGCTCTGTCCTCCCCTCACATAGGCCTCACCTCTTCTGTCCCCTTCATCCCTGGAGCGGCCACTCACCCACCCTTCTGCCCTAACTTCTCTGTGGCTCCCCACAGCTCTTCCTGGCATCTCGTAGGGTAAGTCTCACCCCAGATGGATGTGCTCGAGACCAGGGCCAGGACTCTTGTTCACAGCGCCATCCCTGACCCAGCGCCAGCCCTCAGGGTAACCATGGTCAGCAGAATGCCCACTGGTTAGCTGCTTTTGCTATAGGACCTACCCAGTGTTTGACTCTAAAACCGGGGTTTGCTGCTTGGTGACAAGAGTTGGGCTGGCTTCCTGCTAATTCTGCAGCCTCCAGCTTGCTAGCCTCCCACCCACTAGGGTCCAGGTCACATCCTCTGGGAGGTTCTAAACACTCTGGCACAGCCTGCCAGCAGAGCCAGGCCTTGGGAGTTACAGGCACAGGGCCTGAGCCCACTGCATCCTCCCAGAAGCTGGCCTACAGGATGGAGGCTAAGGGTGGCCAGTCAGGCATGGGTTCTGCTGCCCCAGAGTGCCAGGGGGCCAGGAAGTCCCCAAGGGCTCCGGCTGCAGGAGGAGCATCCCAGGAGGAGGCAAGGCTGGAGTAGAGCATCCTCCTGGTCCTGGCAGCCCTCTGCCCCTCGGCACCCCAGAGGCCCGGCCGCGGTGGACGCTGCCGAACCTCCAGAAACTTAATCTATTATTACACAGAAACTTCTGTACAGTCAGGGGTTTGAAGTCCCCAGAAGTGTTTGCCTGATTTGGGGCAGATAGCGGGGTGATTAATGCTCGTGATAAGGTGTTGATTGGTTCTGGGAGCCGCTGCAGACACAGGGGCTGTTGTGCACGCAGGGCTGGCAACTGTAGTCACAGAACAATAGCCCATTTATCTAGCACACCACCCCCCGCCTGCCCCAGGCGGGCACAAAGGGCGCTCGGGCCAGGAACCCAGGAGCCGGGCTCTCCCAGGGCCGAGGGTCCAGACCTGTTGCGGGGAGGCTGCTCAGCAAGGCCTGGGGGCAAGGGCTGGCCTGGCCTTGCTCCTTCTCCCTCAAGCCCCACACCACAGGGCTAGGGCCATGCTGTGGGCTCCAGCCACTGCCCTGGAGGTGACAAATCTCCATGCCTCGGTGTCCACACCTATAAAATGGGATACTAAAGTCTCCACATTGTAACTCTGCCAGGTGGATTAAATAAGATAAGACAGTAAAGTCCTGAAAGTGAGATGCATTGGCATTTACTCCACAAATACCGAATGCCAGCTCTGGGTGCCAGGGATGAAGCAGTGACAATATTAATACAAAACTGATAGAAACTCTGAAGGGACATCCACCGAAAGGAAATGTAGAAGGGGTCTGCGTCCATGGATTCAGCCAACTGTGGACGGAAAGTATTTGGAAAGAAGATTTCATCTGTGCTGAACATCCACACCTGGACAGGAGTTTTTTCTTGTCATGGTCCCTAAACAACAGAGCGGAACAGTGGCTTGCGCAGTGCTTGTGTTGCGTTAGTTGTCATGAGCGGTCTGGAGATGGGAGGCTGCGTGTGGGCTCCGTGTCAGTATTATGCCTTTTCAAATCGAGGACTTGAACACCTGTGGATTTGGGCACCTGCAGGAGGTCCCTGTGGGTGCTAAGGGATGGCGGCACTTTGTTATTTATCTGAAGAGTGCTTGGAAAGGAAAGCAAAGGCAAGCAGGGCTGGCTCGGAAAAGGGGCCTGTTGTGGATGGGATGGTGGAGGACCTTACAGAGTCCCCAGAGTGAGGGGAATCTCATAATGTCAGGGCGAAGAGCATCGTGGAGAGAGGGTGCGGCCACAGCAAAGGCCCTGAAGTGGGGGACGGGCCCACAGGCTGGCAGAACAGCAAGAAGGCCCGAGCGCTGGGACCCCAGCACAAGGTCACGTGAAGCTCGGGCTGGCCCTGAGTGTGGTGTGGCTGGCCCTGATGGCAACAGGGTCACTTGGGCTGCAGAGCCATGAATGGACCATTGAGGGCTGGGACAGACGTGGCAGACCAGGATGGAGACTACTGCACTAGTCCAGGGGAGGAGGCCTCTGACCAGGACGGCAAGGAGGAGGTAGTGGATTCGGCACTCCTGGAGGGCGACCATCTTAGCTTCTTATGGCTGCTCTAATGAATTCCCACCAACTTAGTGGCTTTAAGCAACACATTGATGATCTAACAGCTCTGGAAGTCAGATGGCCAATGTGGGCTACATTCAAGGTGCGGGCAGAGCTGGTTCCCACTGGAAGCTTGAGGGGAGGCCCCGGCTCCCTTAGCCTGCAGCCCTTCCCCACAGCCCACTCGTCTCTGCTGCTTCCTGTGGCCTTCGCCACCTCCCTGCCTCCCTCTTTCCCTTATAAGGAGCTCAGTGGTGGCATGGAGGAGCCGGTCAATAGCAGCGTGGTGGGGAGGTCTGGCAGGGACAGACTGCGGGGGCCTGGGAGGCCCCAGGAGGTGGGTGGGACTTTGTCCCTGGGCATTCAGTACAGAGGTGAGATCTGTGTGGCCACAGAGCATCCTGATCCAGACCCCACTATCCTGGGGGAGGTTTTAGGGTGTGAACTACCACAGGTGCCCTAAGAGGGGCTGCCACTGGAATACGCAGGGTGTTGCAGTTATGGAAGGGCAGAGCAGGAAGGAATGGAGGGACGGGGGACAGACCCTGGAGCCATTCTGGGGACAGGCCTTGGTGGCTATGGCCAGGAGCAGGGCTGAGCACCAGGCCAGATGGACCAGAGGCTGCCCCAGCTGAACCAACTACAGGGATGAGAGCCCCAGCCCAGCCTCCTCCCAGCCGCCACTCGCAGGGAGCCCAGCTTCGCTCATGGAAAAGGGAGGCCCTTGTTGCCCTGCACTGGGAGCAAGCACCTCCTTCAGCCTCACACTTAGCCCGGGACCCAGAGGTCCTCAGGGACCTGTGGAAAAAGAGGGCAGCCAGGCACCTCTGTCCATGGCAGGGCTGCATTGCCCGGCCTGGTGGAGGGAGGCGGCCCCTGGGTGTGGTCCCCTGTGCCCACTCGAGGGAGTGCTGAATTCCCCGAGGCCTGAGTCAGACATGGTGCAGCTTCATAAAGCCAAGAGCAGCGGGCAGAATCCGAGGGGCCTCACCGCCCATGCACCCCACTGTGGCATGGAGAGAACAATGCCCAGATGCCCTCATCCCACAGTCGGAATGCCAGACCCCTCGGGAATTCAGGCCTTGGTGAGTCTGGCACATTCCGGCCGTGTGTCAGCGGGAGAGGCCTGGGAAAGGGGGCCAGCGCTGCAGGCTGCCACCACACGCCCACCTGGGCACCACACAGGGAGGCCATCTCTCAGGGCAGGAGGTGAGGCTCCAGGCTCTCACCCAGGGGAGGGATTTCCTCCCAGGTCCAGTGTCCCTTTCACTGCTCAAGGCAAGCTCTCTGGGACAGACCCGTCTTCTGGGGGACCCTATGGTCATGGAGATCAGGTTCCTAGAATCACCCCCAGCTGTGCAGACAGGAGGGCCGGAGGCCCAAAGAAAGGCACCTGGAGCAGGGGAGGGGAGGGCTGGTCCAGAGCCCTGGTCCCCCTGCCAGCCACCCAGGAGGCTCCCGTGCCCTGTCTCCCAGCTTTTCCGGGTGGGGGGCGGTCGTGGGGAACTCACTCAGCCAGAGTGTGTGATCGCCCCGCTTCAGCGGCTGCCCACAGCCTTCACCATCAGGACCACAATTCTGAGGGCCCTTTGGATGAGGCCATCTCACAGAGCGGCCCCCCGCAGAGAGGAGAGGAGAGGGGAGGGGAGCCGCCTTGCCGGCAGGGGACCAGCAGGATGTGGCCTGCCAGCCATGGGCTCCTGTGTTCCTTCCTCCCCCTTCAGAGGAATGGGAGAAAGCCAGGCTCGAGTTCCTGATTTTTGCCCGTTAGGGTTTTTTAATCATGGGAGAGCCGGGAGTGGCGGCATGGAAGCCTCTATCGATTCCCTCTGCTCTGGAACGAGGCTGGGCCGGGCAGTGCCTGTCAGCCTTCTCTTTGGTGCGTGGGGACAATGCCGGGTCTTGCCTCGGGTGTTGCTGGCTGCTTTCTCATGCTCCTGGGCCTCTCCCCAACCCTCACCTTGGCTCCCCAATATCCAAACCATAGTCCACAGAGCAAGCTGCCCCTGCACACACAGCACAGACCCCCCAGGCCGAGAGCTGCTCTCTGTCCCTCCACGGGCTTCCTCCGAGGGTGCTGACGCCACCAACCGGGGTCTTCTCTTTCCTCACATTCCTGATGCCTGCCTGGGCCGGGCAGGGGACTCCTGGCTTCATTTCTCCCCTCGCCTTTCCCGTGCCATCCTTCAGACCTTGCCCGGCCCTTTCCCTCCCTGTGCCAAGGCCCGGAGGTGATGTGGATGCAGCCAGGCAGTGAGGAGCGGGGCGAACATTACAGCGGCGCGAGAAGGGGCCCGAGGCACCGGTGCTTCCGACGGGGCCCGAGGGCCGTCTGACCTTTCCGGCCACGGGGCAGCAGTTGCGTGAGCGGGAACAATCGCCCCAGTGTGCGAGGCACAAGCAGCCTTTTCTTCCTCACCGGGCCGGCGCACACAGCTCCCAGCCTGGCTTCCCTTGAACAAACATATTTATTGTGGCCGCCACCGAGGCCTCGCCTTGCAGCCGGAGCTTGGGGGCCTCTGTCCCACCCACTGGGGCCCAGGGAGGGGACCCCTGCCCTGGCCGTCTCCCCTGCCCCGTGGGCCCCAACCCCATCTTGCCTGGGGCAGGGGTGGCTCTGGTCCCACCCACCAGCTGGGGGCCCAGAAACTCGAGGCTCCTACTGGGGGCCGGTGGCCACCCACAGGCAGCAAGTCAGCCAGGGTCCTGCGAAGAGGGGGTCTGGGACACAGCCACTCCTGAGCCCATCCTCCACCGGGAGCCTGCCCCTTCCCTCCCAGAGCCTCAGTTTCCCTCTCTGTAAAACAGGAGGCATGGCCCAGCCTTGCATGGCTCCAGCATCCCTCAGCCCAGCCCTGGCCCAGCAGCTGGGGTCGCGAGAGCAGTGCCCCGAGCTCTGAGATCCACTCCCTCCCCCACTCCCAGGCCTCTGCCTTCCCCCGGTGCTCCTCTGTGAGTCCAGAGGGGAGGAGCGTCCTCCCTCAACACTGACCCCGCTCAGGCCTCCCAGCTGCACTCAGCACAGGGCTCCCCACTCGCCCTCCCTCTCAGCGGCCCCGACCCTCGCTTTCCCACAAACCCGCAATCTCCTTTGCTCAGCTTCCTTCCGGACAGGCTGGCCTAGGCCCTCCCCACGACTTGGCTTCCCTGGGCGGTGTCAGGCAGGGTCAGCAGCCATAGGTGATATCCCTAGTGTGGGGGACTCATTCCAGTTGCAAAGATATGGGCAGAGCTAGGGACCCCAAAGAGTAGCAGAGAACCCCCAGGGTTGCTGCTGGCAGCTCTTAGGGAGCCACTGGGAATGGCAGGCACTTGGAGAGGAAGAGCGGCCAGGCCGGGGCAGCCCTGGGGAGAGCCAAGGACAGGTGCGCTGCCCTTGGCCTTGGGTCTGTGGCCGCAGAGCCTCCTGGAGGGGTCTAGCGGGTTGTGGGCGACTTTGGGCCTTCTGCTCTCCCTCCCCTGCCTCAGGGCCTTCTAGCCTGCCATTCCCCTGCCCCGCCTGGTGAACCCAGCCTGAGACACGCACACGCTTTCCTCTTCCCTGCTCATGCCTCTTGAGTCTTCAGGCCTCAGCCCACGCTCCCCCTGCACATCCTCCTCTGAGCAGTGGCGCACTGGGAATCAGGACCACCTTGCAGTTCTCCCAGCCCCTGCCTTGCCTTTCTAGTGGTTCCGGCCTCTGATCACATGTGGAGTTCAGGCCTGTCTGGCACTGGCAGGGGTGATTCAGCTCTGGCCCCAGGGCCTGCAGGTGTGTGTGAGAGGTGTATGGTGGCCGTCCGAAGAACAAACAAATGAACCGTCCAAAGCACAGGGCAAGGCAGACTGCTGGGGAGGGTCAGGTCCTAAGAGGGTTCAGGCTGGAACCCAGCTGCAGAGCAGGGCAGGGGTGGCCGAAAGGGGCCTGGGAGGCTGGACCTTCCACAGGTGTCAGGGAGTACAGAGGGCAAAGGCAGGGGAGTGATGGGCGGGTGGGATGAGGAAGCTTCACAGCCTCCCGGCCACCGCAGGTCAAGGGGAGCGCTGTGCCCAGTGCCCCTTGGCCAGCTGTGCTGGGCAAGGCAGGATGGGCCCCTCGGTGACGGGCAGGATGTGGGGAGCAGAGTGGGACGGGCCCCTTGGCCGTGAGCGGGATGTGGGGAGAGGGGCTGTCAAGGCTGATCTCAGGATGCTTGCTGTGGCCTATGGGTGGGGGTAACAGGAGTCTCCCGAGGCCCTGAAGGACTAGAGAGAAGGAGCAGGCCTCAGGGGTAGCTTCCCAAAGAGTCCAGTCAGGTCCCAGGCACATTCAGTGCCAGCCAGGGAGGTGAGAGGTAATCCCGGAAACTGCTGTGTAGACAGAAGCAAGGACAAGAACACCACTCTTCTACCGTAAACTGTGTTGCTGGATGAGCCTCCTGCCTTCTGCAGCCTCAGTTTCCCCACTGTGAAATAGGGATGACCTCCTGTGCTTGGGCCTGGCTGTGGCTTCCCAGGCCCCGGCTGGGACCACCGCAGAGGTGACATCTCCAGGAGGCCTCTGGGGCGGCAGCATGTTCCAGTGTGACACATGTGCCCCAGAGTGGCCACATGCCAAGCCGGCTGTGCGCATGCCCTCGGGCTGGTAGGGTAAGCGCCTTGGAGGGCACTAACGAGAGGCACATGTGCCAGGGAAGCCCTGCCTTGTCATCACCTGTGCCTTGGCTGTCAGCACGCATTTGGCTCACATTGAATTCCCCCATAAAACGTGTTGAACCTGAGCGGCACAGCTGGACAGGGCAGGCCAGCACCGGGGAGCTGGGCAAGGGCCGCTCGGGGGCTCTCCTTGATGGTGACCCCCGCCATGAGAAGCCACTTGCCCTGAAGCCCCTGGGGCCTCCAGGGTGGGGAGTGGGGACAGGCTAAAGGTGAGCAAGGCCCCTCCCAGATCAGGGTGTTCCGTGCCCGCCATACCCCCCCCTCACAGGGCCACAGGCTTCTCCCCTTCCTTCAGAGCCCGGCCACTGCTTGCTCCTTCCCACCCCTCTGAGGCCGGGGACGCCTGAGGCCGCACTCTGCTGCGGTCAGCCCCGTCCTGAAGTGCCCCTGACACTCGTGTCCACACCCTGCAGGTACCAGGGCCTGGCGCGCCACCCTCTCCCTCACGGTTTTCTGGTGAGCTCACTTCATGAGCACTTGGAGGAGCTAGGGGACGACGTGAGCTCTGCTCTTGCCATCAAGACCACAGAGGGGCAGTTCAAACAGCAGGCATTCATCCTCTCATGGCCCTGGAGGCTGGAGTCCAAGGCCAGGGTGCTGCAGGGCTGTGTCCTTCCGCAGCCTCAGTCCGCGCCTTGTAGACACTGCCTTCCCCACGCTGTCATGGGGCCATCGCTCCGTGTATGTCCGAGCCTTCTCTCATAAGGACCCCAGTCAGATGGGATGAGGGCGCCCTTAGCGCCCTGCTCTGCTTTAATTACCTCTTGTAACACCTCAGCCCCAGATACAGTCACAGTCAGAGCCCACCCCTTCCTCCAGTGTGTCTGGAGCCCCTTCCATGTGTACAAAGGAGCAGACGGGTAAGGAGGCTCCTTGGCCCTCTGAGCTGTGGGTGCAGAAGGCCCTGTGAGCTGCCTGGGGTTGGGGGGTGGTCCTTAGGTACCTGAGTTGCCGCAGGGGTTCACTGGGCAGAGTCTACCTGGGAAGGGGCCAGGCCTCCTACCTGCCCTTCCGCTCACCCTGTGCCCCAGATCGGAAGGAAGCCCTCCCTAAGCAGCGGTCTGGGGAAGCAGAGGACAGGGGCAAGTGGACGCTCCATTCTAAGGCTTGGGGACTGCACAGGATTGAAGGCAACCGAGCTTGGGCCAGATCCGGGATCTGGGGACAGCCGGGGGCTGTGAATAGTCGGGGCCCAGATAGGAGCTGAGCCCTGGAATGCTGAGGGCCCAGGTCCCAGGCCTCTGGGGAATGGCAGGCATCCGTAGAGTCCTGGATTTTTTGGAGTCTTCCTGAGACTTGTGACTGGTGGGCTTGGGAAGAGTCTGAGGGGCCTCTGGGATCAGATGGTGACCCCCATGCCTGGAAAGAAGGTGCGCTTCTTTGGGGATGGGAGGTACTAGGTACCGATAGCCCCAGGAAGGGGCCTTGGAGCTGGACCCTGGGGGGAGTCAGTGTCATCGCCATGGCGACTTGCTTAGGGCCGTCCCTCCCACCCCCCAGCTACACAGCCTGCAAACCCCACCCCAGCCCCATCCAGGTGTCCCTTGTGATCTCCCGCCGCTGACATAGGTGTGGCCCTGAGCAAAGGGCGGCTTTTGTCTGCCCGTCTGCTGCCAGCGTGCGGCCGCCCTGGTGGGCTCCTGGCTGGCTGGCACGTGCCATGTGCCTTTGCAGGGCCCAGTGGGGCCTTAGGGTGAAAACTCGGTCAAGTTAGAATGCCCACGGCTCAGGAACCCTTTAGTCACAGGAAGGGAGTGGCGTGGAGCCTGGGTCTGCCTCAGGCTACCCTGAAGTGCCAGCTGAGGGCAGCTGAGGAAGCCCAGTCCTACCCCCCACCGCCTGCCCGCCCAGGATATCCCAAGTGCCCCCAGCTGGGTCTCCATACTGGAGGATCCCACTATTTCAGGAGGAGGAGCCAGGGGTACCACATTCCATCAGTCGGTCCAGAAGGGATCCTAGGGGGTGGGGGCAGCCTTCAGGCCGGGGCGGCAGATTAGGAGGGAATCCCCCAGGAGAGGAGGAGGAGGCAGGCAGGGAAATTATGGGGAGGGGTCTATCCCACAGGGTGAGCAGAAGCTGAGTCCTGAGAGCATCTGGACTTGTTCCCAGGGCACCCAGTGCAGAAGTGGAGGGGTGCCAGTGGAGAGGGAAAGCCCTGGGCAGCTGGTGCCATGTGGGTGGACATCCGGCCCCTGCCTGGTCACCTCTCTATCCCAGGAACCTACTCTCTTGGGGCACATGCACCTCGAGTGGGTGCAGCAGGCCCAGCCCATGGGGGCCCTGGTGGCCTGCTGGATGCCCGTGAGCTGCAAGGAGTTAATTCCTGGTCTTGTGGGCTGGCAAACTCTGACTCACTGAGCAATAAAATTCTTGTGCTTTAAAAATCAGTATATTCGCCTAATTTTATAGATTTCAGAAGTGCTACTTGAAAATAAAATTCTCCTAATTATATTTATGATCCCAACGTGAGTGCATTTGACTCCGTTCATGGCGAAGAAGCTTTGTGTAAAATGCCAGGAAGCCCTCATGCTGACTGGACCCTCGAAGACCATAAAACATGGCTGGTGGGTCCAAGCCCAGCAGGGATATGGGGTCACAGCAGAGCCCCTATTAACGCCACATCCACCTGACCACCAGGGAGAGTGGGGCTGCAGCCGGACATGACCATCACAGCCCTAACCCCAGGATGTTGTGACCACGGGGTTGTGATCGCAGACATGAGCAGTCACAACACATGGGAGTGGGTTGGAGGCATGGAAAGAGGTTGGTGCCCCCTGCCCAGGGGAGGCCCACTTGAGGGCACAGAATGACATTAGGTCTTCTCAGCTTCATCCAGTTCCTGCCCCAGGCAGGGCCCTGGGCCTGGGCTGCAGGGATTTCAAGGGAGAATCACACTCTCCTCGACTGCTGGGAGGGGCCCAGCCTGGCCCGGACTGCTGGTCCCAGGAGCCAGGGCCTGTGGTCAGGGCAGGAAATGGAGAAGACTAATGAAAGGAGAAGCTGCTCCAGAGCGTGCGGAGGGAAGAGGGGCGAGGGCAGAGTGAGCCCCTGGCCCAGGGCAGGTGGGGTCGGGAGTGTAGGGGCACTGCGGGGTCCTTGGCCATGGGGGTGGGCAGACGTGTTGTCATGAGGCCAGGATATCAAGGAAGGCTCTCTGAGGAGGTGACATTTGTACCAAGAAGGAAAGAGGTGGAGAGTCCTTCTTCCAGGCTAAGCGCCTCGTGAGAATGCAGTGTCAGGGCCACTGGCACCAGCGTGTCAGACAAGGGAGCCTCAGGCTTCTGCTCACCTCTGCTGGGGGCAGAGACCCTGCCAGAGCCGTGGCCAGCCTCCCCTCACTCCCAGCCAGGCCTAGAGCAGAGTGCCCTTGGAGGCTGGAGGAAGCCAAGTCAGCCTGTCCCCTCCTTCCTGAGCCCCAGAGTCACCAGGAGACCCAGGGCTCAGCCTGGAGAGGGGCCTGTGCAGCTCCTGGATGTTCGGGGGTGGGGGTATTCTGCTTTTCCTGGGGGCCTGGCAGCTGGGCCAGGCTGTCCTTCCGCTGACCGTGGGCTGCAGTGCTGGCCACACAGGTAGACGCTGCAGGGATGTCACCCTGGCCTCGGCGCACCGGCCTTCCATAGATGCTCAGAGCAGGCTGAAGAGTGGGCTGTCCTCAGACACCAGCCCCAGGCCTGCCCTGTTGTTGCGGGTGCAGTGGGGCACCTGCGGCCAGGTGGGCCGGTGAGGCGCAGGCTGTCACTCACCACCAGGGCTGGGGCTTGGGGGCTTCCTGGTGCAGGGGCAGTCTGCAGAGGATGGCCCGTGCCCTGCTATCACCATGCTGCTTTGAAAGAGGACTGACTTCTCTGCTGCCTCCGCCTCCCTGTGACGTAGGACTGACATCCCCCGTCCGACATAGGCCAGCACCCCACGTGTGTGCCCAGCATGTCTGGGAGGGCCAGGGGGGCAGCAGGGCCCCCACCCAGGCTGGCTCAGGCTTGGCCACTGGCCACGGGTGCCCCCAACCCACCTCCTGTGTGAGGTACTGAGGGCCCATCACATAGATGAACCAACCAAGGCCACAGATGACAGGTGGCGGCCTGAGATTACCCAAGCTCACGTGGCAACACATTTGAGCCCGGCAGTTCTGGCGCCTGGCAGTGAGCTGTTTGTGCCCTATCTGTGGTTCCCAGCCCTTTGGATTTCACAGCCCCATTAAAGGCCCACTACATATCCCCCCCTACAAAGGTGGATGGATGTAAGGTGGCCAACATTTTTATTATGCAAAAAAGGACATTTCATAGAACATTAATTAAATGCCACCATTTCATTCTAGAAAGGCTGAGGACCCCATCTCAGACCAGGGGCTGGCGGTGTCTCCGTGTTTTTAAGAACTTGTTCTCACCCTGCCCTGGCCACCGTCAGTCCAGCCATGGCTCCCATCCACGGCAGCGGGCCTGCGGAGCTCCAGGAGCTGACGTGCTCCGTCTTAAGGCGGGTTGGCTGCTCCGAGGACTACTGAGCCTGTCAGTACAGTGTCCTTGCCTGGTTGGTATCGGCCAAATTGACCGTGTCCAGGGGACACACAGTGGGGAGGGGCAGGCTGTTGGAAGCCTTTCTGCAGATGTGGCCTGGAGCAGGGTCCTAAGGGGACCAGTGCCTGTGGGTCAGGGCAGAGGCCTCTCCAGTGGGATCCAGTCACCGGGGCTAAGGCCTGGGTGTGCGGGTGGGGTGCTGAGCCATACAGCAGCAGCCCCGGGGACTACAGCAGACTCCTTGGGGAGCTGTGCAGAGCTGGCTGGCCTGTGTCCCCATGGCTTCGCCCTGGGTGTGTTGCCACCTTGGCCCTGAACGGACAGAGGCAAGCCCCGCACGGCACCCAGGGTGCCAGTGACTCTGGTTACTCTAAAACCATGAGAAACCTCAGGACTTCTTTGTCTACCCCTCTGTGAGATGGGCTGGGCATGCCCGTGGGGAGAGGGCCAGGGGAGCCTCCAAGAATGGCAGGAGGGAGGGTGGAGGACAGGGAGTGGGCACTGCTGCCCGTCAGCATGGCTGGGCAGCGCTAACAAATTTAGCAAACTCTTCTTTTTATTGTGTATGTTCGACAGCTACCTTCACTTAGAGTCACTTTTTCTGGCTCTCCAAATACACTTAGATAAGGAAACAGTCTATTTAAGGAACAACGTTAGGCAAACAGTAGTACAGGTGTTCAGAGATACGGAATGAGTGACAGATGGGGCGAGGTACCCCAATGCAGCCCCACCCAGGGGCAGCACACACGGACTTTGAAGTCCTTTCCAGCAGGTCCCGAATGTGGGTGGATGGAGCCAGGCCTCCTGGGAGCCTCAGCTCAGCAGGAGCCCGGGTCTCCTGGTGCCTATTAGTTTCCTGTGGCTGCTGTAACAGGTCACCAAAATTTTGGTGGCCTAAAATCAAGATGTCCGCAGGGCTGGTCCCTTCTGGAGGCTCTGGGGAGAGTCACTTCCTGCAGTTCCCTGCTTCTAGGGGTGTCCATATCCCTTGGATCATGGCCCTCCTCCCTCAAAGGCAGCTGCGGCCTGTGGCACCCTCATATCACAGGCTCTACACATCCCCCACAGCCACTTCTCCTCCTCTGACTCTCATCCCCTGCCTCTTCCCCGCATCAAGACCCTTGTCATCCCATTGGGCCGCCCAGAGAACCCAGGGTCCTCTCCCCATCTCATGAGAAGCTGCTTGGCTGCCTTAGTTCCATGCAGCCTTGATTCCCCTTCGAAGGAAATCAAGTGGCAGAGGGGAATCCAGTGACACATTCGTGAGTTTCAAGGATTAGAGCATAGACTCCTTGGGGGCACCCAGGGGCAGGGGATGTTCCTGTGTCTCCCTGCAGCCCCTGCTTCGCCACATGACCAGCTCAGGCAGTGCTGCCTCTGGGGGAAGAAGAGAGTTCCTGGAAGGTCTCAGACCAAAACGTGGGAGGGTGGTCTCAGAGACAGGGGAGGACCCTATGAGCTGATGGGAGTGTGAGGGTAGGGCCTCCTGTGAGAGGGTAGGTTTGACTTTTACTCTGTCACTGAGTGACTACATGGCCCGGGCAGTCACCCCAGTGAGGGCTGACTGGCTCGTGCTAGGGTGGCCGTGTCTAGCAGGCACTGGGGCCCTGGAGATACTTGCTCTTCTTCTTTGTTTCACTGCCTTTGCAGGGTCCTGAGTTCCCCACAGGGCTGCACATGTGTGTACGTGCACGCATGCCCAGCATGACCCTGTCCACACCTGGTGCCTGTCCCCTGTGCCCCTGGCCATCACTTCCACCTGCAGCCTATCCCCTGCCCTGGCCTAGCCCTCCCAGCTCACCGTCTTCCACCCAGGCTGGAGCTCTGTTTGGGTCTCTATCCTCCTGCCCTTTGGCCCCCTCTCTTACTGATAGAACATTCCAGAGCATTCCACCACCACTGGCCTGCAATTATCACCCCATCGCTGTGAGTGGGGGCAGGCTGAGGAAGCTGTGCCGGGGCTGGAGGACAGCCGGACTCCCTGCAGGGGCAGCTGCGGGCGTGCAGACAGCTGGGGCTGGGGGCCTCTGCCAAAGATACTTCGCCTGTGGTTTTCCTCCTTGACCTTCTTAGGAGGGTCCAGTTCTTTCTCCTGGCCAAGCCCCACTCTCTGGCACCCCAGGCAGGGCCTGGGCGGGTTGCTATCTGCAGGAGCCCCCAGGGACCCCCAGCAGAGCCCCTCCTGTCCTGCCCCAGGGCTGGCTGCTGCCTTGTTACCCCCAGAACTCTTGGCTCTCATGTATGTGAGTCAGCGCTGACTGTTTAACCTGTTGCAAGACACTCTGCTGGGGAGCTGCGACATGATTAGGTTTCCTCCACATTAGAAGGTAGAAGGAAGAAAAATGAATTCTGAAAGAAACAGACTTGCCCAGCCCCGACCCTGCCCTTGAGGTAGACAGAGGTTTTGCACAGAACGACCATCCCTGCAGCAGATGGCTTGGAGGGTACCACCATGATCTGAGACCCTGGGCAGTACTGACCGGAATCAGCCTCTATGAGATGGGCAGGGCAGTCCAGGGCAGAGGAAGCTTTGTGCCCCAAGCTCTGATACATCAGCCACAAGGAGAGGTAGCAGGCAGCCTCGGGCCGTCAGGCTGGTCCCCACATGCCCATTTACAGCTTGCCTCCTACAGCCGCCTGGCCACTGCACCCTGACACAGCAGTGGGGCCTTCATGCCTGCAGGGTGTCTGCCTGCCCAGCTGTGCCCACTCATGTGGTGGATTCATCCAAAGGCTGGTCCTGAGGGCCCTGGGCTCCCCCCGGGCCTTTCTCGGGGCAGTTTACACTTTGCAGCTGAATAAATCAGGGGCAGAAATGCCTGGCAGGGGAGTGTTTACCGATTTGGTTTTCTGGGGCTGAGGATGCGCGGTGTTTGTCCAGGCTCTGTCCCGCTGGCTCTCTGAAGCTTTGCAAACAAGAACCTCAGAGAGAAGGAAGCCTTTCCGTCCCCTGTGCTGAATTCAGGGCGGTCCTGACAGCCCAGCGCAGGGGCCCGCTGTGGTCTCCTCTGCACGGCTGCCGAGGGAATGCAGGTCAAACAAAGCAGGCCAGCGGCTTAGGGACCCCTAAGTGAGCAGGCGGACCCACAGGAAACCCAGCGCTCCAAGCCCCCATGAATGGGGTGTAGCAGTTACCCAGCAAGACTGGACTGAGAGGCCACGTGGGCAGCCACCCTCACCAGGTGGGCACAGGGAGTGCAGGTGATTCGTTCTTGCCTAAGAGCCAGGAGAGCAGCTTTTTGCCTGAACCCACTCGTGAATGTTTCATATTTTTAGAGAGCTCCTTGTGAGAACAGTGGCCTGAGCAGGCTTTGATGAGCATTAGAGCAGGCGGCCACAACTGGGCAGACCTGAGCCTAGAGACCTGCTTGTCATGTTTGAGAGGGAAGGGGCATTCCCAGAAATCACGGAGGACTGGTGTGAGGCCCAGGCACCCAGAGCCTGCCGCCCACCTGGACTCCCTTACTATGTGGGGGCCCCTCATTGTCCCTGGGGGTCTTCCAGCCCCTCCCTGGGCCCTGTGCTTCCCCAGAAGGTGAAGTCTGGGGTACCGCCGGGCATCTGTCTTCACCTCTGCAGAAGCACTCATGAGTCAGGCCCCCACCCCTTCAGGCCCTGGCCCAGTCCTCAGGGCAGGCCCACCACCCAACCCACTGGTTGACTTAGGGGTAGAAATTATCCCAGCTTTCATCCAGAGCTCAGGGCCCAAGATGTCAGGGCCCCCGCTGGCTGTTGCTCTGCCTGTGGCCTCCCTCCCGGCTTCCCGACATGCAGCTCCCAGAGGGAGAGTTTGAGCAGGAAAGGGAAGGCACTCAAATCCCTGTGCCAGTCCCTGCATGGCCCCCTGGGGACTGGACTGTGCGCAGCCGGGCCACAGGGCTCTGCGTCTGCCAACAGCGCCCACAGGAGTAGAGCTGGTGCTCTCCCGCACAGCATCCTCCAGCCCCCACGTCCTCCCTAAAGCCCTCTCTCTGGTGCCCACAGACCACTCAGTATCCTACAGGAAGTGGCTAGTGTGCTCTGACCACAACCCAGCTATGGAATTCTCGTCTTCCCTTGTGGTCTGTCTAGACGTATACAAGAATATGCATGCATGCACACGTGTGCTTCTTATGCCAACTTAGCCTATTTTTTAAGGTAATTTTAATTTTAATAAATAGAATAAAGTATGTAAACTAGTAATAATTTGTTAGAATAGTTATTGTATTAGCCACATTTTAAACTTTGCCTGGCCTGCACGTGGTTCAACCTCTGCAGACTACTCTCCCTCACTCCAATCACTGCACCTGTTCCCCAGGATCTAGCTAGGCTCAGCCAGGTGACTGCCTGGTTGTAAGTAGGTGGGTTCATTAAATTGTGTATACCCAGGTGAGTGTGGCCAGAAATGGATTTCAGATTTCTGTGGAACCTTGTCAGCTGAGGGGAGACGCAGCCTATAGGTGAGGTGGAATCAAACAGCTGAAAAGACAAGGAAGATGATTGCAAGAGACTCTAAAAGAATTTTGTTTTCGGGGATACTGAAGGTCATGGCATGCAGACGGACCTGGGCCTGGGCAGTTTATTGATGGTATAAATAAGTGCCATTGATTTGGGTGGGTTGATCTAGAGTGGGAAGATTATTGCAGGAGATTCTAGAAGAATTTTGTTCTCAGGGAATACCTGAGGGTCATGGCGTGCAGACAGACCTGGTCCTCCCCTCAGTGCACAGCAGAGTCTCCCCTCAGTGCTCGAGGATGTCCCAGGCTAGGCTGCATGTCTCAGCTCCACAGGGTCAGATTCACGACCTCCCCGAGGTAACTAGCCTTCTTGATTAGCCACCATCTAAGGCCCAAGCGTGCTTCATGACAGGCGTTTGAGCTTAAAAGGAGTTACCCCCAGCAGTGACATCGGATGCCTGTTTAGTCAGCGGACTGCCTCAGAAAGGAATCTCACAGGCAGCGGGTTCTTCTGGTAGGGTGGGATATTTCAGCAGGAGGTAAACAGGTGTCGTCACAGGATGGCAGATTGGGGCCTCTCCTGGTGGGCCTTGAGGGTGCCGGCCTGTGGACCTGCTCCTGCCTGTTCCTGCCTGGCCCAGGGCCTCTTGACTACAGGTCTCTCCTGGGCTCTCAGCCCCAGGTGCCTGCCCTCCCCCATGTAGCTTGGGATGTCATCAGCCCATTGCTGGTACCCATGGCACCTTCACCACCCTCTTGGCCTCATTCTGAAAATCAATGGTTAATCCATTCTTGAATACGCTCTTGCTTCCCCAGGGCGTGAGCCCTGGGGCCTGGGCTGGTAGGAGCCAAGCTCTGGGCCCAGTGGGGGCTCAGGAAGGGTGAGTTGTCCCTGGCAGAATGTCTCAGGGCCCATAGGTTCCAATAGCCAGTGTGGCACCTTGTTCCTTTGGGAAGACAGGTAGGAATGGGATGCCACCAAGGGACCCCAAATCCAGGTTCTTCACTCAAGGAATTGTAGGGGCAAGATCAGTGGACCTTACCCCCAGTGTGCAGTCACGGCTGCATTTCTACAGGCCTTGCACAGCCAGCAAGCAACCTTTCCAAGTGGCCTCAGGGGACTGAGGCTTGCACCCTGCCTTCTCAGGATAAAAGGCCACTGTGTGTCCACTCTGGTGTCTCTGCTCAAACAGGAGGCAATGTGGCATCAGGAACACCAATGCAACATTCAGAGAAGGCTCTTAGCCAGCCGGCCCCCAGTGGGCTCACCAGCCGCACCAGCTTTCATAGCTGCTCAGCTCCTGCAGAGCATTCTGGGTGCCTGGGAGGGCAGGATGTGTTTCTCACTCTAGTACTGCAGAGCATGTGTTGGCTGCAGGGGTGGAAGAGGTGCCATTTTAACGAGAGTCACCTGAGAGCAGGCACAGCCAAGACGCGTTTGCGGTTGCTCCTGATGCAGAGCCGGCACGGGAGCTGCTTGCGTTCCTGTGCTCCTGCGTGCGTTCATTTCT
Source organism: Plecturocebus donacophilus (assembly GCA_004027715.1). NCBI lineage: Eukaryota > Metazoa > Chordata > Mammalia > Primates > Pitheciidae > Plecturocebus > Plecturocebus donacophilus. The sequence continues at coordinate 14,468 of PVKP010011806.1, read as the reverse complement.
TCTCCAGTGTTTCCTGGGCCCCATGCCGTGCCAGGCACCGTACTAGGCCCTGGGGATAAAAAAGCGAACAAAAGAGATGAGACCTTCATCCTAGAGCTTAATGTTTTGCAGGGAAATTGACAGGGAATGGGAAATCTATTAAGAGACCAGAGGCTCTGGCAGGGGCTCTGACCGCATGCGAATGAGGCCTCGAACAGGAAGTGAGCTGCGTCCTTCTTTAAACGGAAATTCTAAATGACGGGGTACCGAATGCATTCACCCCAGGCCTCATCGTGTGGGCTGTTAGGCAGTATTTTCCTACATTTTCTTCTGTGAGATTTATAAGTCAGCTTTTGTCATTCACGTCTGTAATCGCGTCCAGGTGCACCTTCGTATTTGGAAGAATCCAGCTTCCTTTTCCTCCCTGGAGTGACTCCCCTGCCCTGCAGCCGCTCCATCCTGTGCATGGTGGTTCATGGTGTCATCTCCGTGGTCTACTGTGTTCCCAGGGATGCAAGGGTGTGTGACCGGGCCTCCCTCTTTGCACTGAGAGTCTGCTGGTCGGAAGGAAAATGACAGCACCCCAAGGCCGGCTGCTCTGCTTTAGAAATAGCTTCCAATGCCCAGAAGAGCTCCTAAACCCCTATTTACAAGAATCCCTTTTAAGTTTGACTTATCTATTATGTGACTTATCTGGGACCTTTATTCTACCATGCCAACTTTAAAGCTAAGTTTATCACATTTCTTAAAAATTTCAGCTGGAAGTTTGCTTGGGATTACCTTGAGTTTGCAGATTAAATTTGGTAAAAACTAGAGTCTCGGCCGGGCGCGGTGGCTCACGTCTGTAATCCCAGCACTTTGGGAGGCCGAGGCAGGCGGATCACGAGGTCAAGAGATCGAGACCATCCTGACCAACATGGTGAAACCTCATCTCTACTAAAAATACAAAAAAAATTAGCTGGGCATGGTGGCGTGCGTCTGTAGTCCCAGCTATACTCCGGAGGCTGAGGCAAGAGAGTTGCTTGAACCCGAGAGGTGGAGGTCGCAGTGAGCCGAGGTCACCAGGCGTGAGGACGGACTGAAACTCTGTCTCAAAAAAAAAAAAACTGGAGTCTCTGTCATGTTGCATCTTCTCATCCAAGAGCTAGGAGTCTCTGCCTTGAGTCAGGTTCTCTCGGTCTTCTGTTACCATCTGGAAGTGTTCTCCTGAAAGGGCCAGTAGTCTTGCTTCCATGATTCCTGGATGAGACCTTCTTTCCCATGCTATTTTGGAGCTTGTTTCTCCCAGAAGTTTATTGCTGGTATAAATAAACGCCATTGATTTGGGTGGGTTGATCTCACACCTGACAAACGTGCCGTACTTTCTATCAGCTCTAATAATTAACCTTTTGATCCTGCTGATGGTCTAAAGGGATCAGTCCTATCCAGAGGGGCCAGTGTGACCACAGGGCCCCATCCTCCAGCCCCTGAAGTTCTTGCCTCGTCTGACTCCTCATGTCTTCAGGTGCGGGGCTGGCAGAGGCCGGGGTTACCTGACCCTTGCCATCCTTCTGCTGGGCCTCAGCACCCAGCGGGGCAGGGGCTTCCTCTGACACACTACAGGGATTTGCTGACAGTCCCTGGTCTGCTCAGTAAAGGGGCCGTGGAGAAGGCTGCTCAACGAGGGCCACCTGTGGGCCTGAGCCTGGGGCCCGCGCCAGGAACAGGGGGCAGCAGCAAGGCAGCTCATCCTCGGCTGCCTCTTCTCCCTCGATACTTTGTTTTTTGTTTGTTTGTTTATTTGTTTGTTTTGAGATGGCGTCTCATTCTATCGTCCGGGCTGGAGTGCAGTGGTGCAATCTCAGCTCACTGCAAACTCCACCTCCCAGGTCCAAGCGATCCTCTCGCCTCAGCTTCCGAGTAGCTGGGATTACGGGTGTGTGCCACCACGCCTGGCCCCTCAGCACCATTGTGTTATTTTAAACAAACTTCGATTTTAGAATAGTTTTGGGATTATAGAATTCTTATGCAGGGGGCACTGAGAGTCCTGACATGCCCTTTCCCCCAGCAGCCCTACTTTCAGCGTCTCACATTAGCAGAGCATTTGTCACAAGGGAACACCAGTGCTACGTGACCATTAACTAAGTCCATGCTTGACTCAGATTTCCTCAGTTTCCCTACTATCTTTTTTCTGTCCCCAGACCCCCCTCGGGGTCCCACGCAGCATTCCCTTCTTCGTCTCCCTGGGCTCCTCTGGGTGGTGACCATTTCTCAGGCTCTCCTTGTTGGTGGTGACCTGGACAGTTAAGAGGAGGACTGGTCAGCGGTTTGAGGGGTGCCCCTTGTTGGGATCCGTCTGGTGCTCTCCTCACGATTAGACTGGACTGTGGGCGTGGGGAAGAAAAGGACAGAGAGAAGTGCCCTCCTCATTTCCTGGTGCCGAGGGCCCGCCCTGTTGGCGTGGCTCATCATGGGCGACTCTGTCCCTATCTCCTGGCTCTGCGGTCTTGGCTATCAATCTTCTCAACTGTGATTTTGCTCTTTTCCCCCTTTCCAGACTGTCCCTGGACCCACCAGAATTTGGCTCTGGGGCCCTAGAGAGACCCTGGGATACGGATCATGCTGGTGACCCTTGCGAGCCCCAGTGGGGGCAAATCCAGGAAGGGACCTCCTGGGAATGAAATCTGGCCTCTGCCTGGATCGAAGCCATGGCCCCATTCCCCGGGGATAGGGAAGCTGTGCAGGCAGCCTGGGTAATGGGCCACCGCCCCAGGCAGGCGTGGGAATCCACACATGGCCCTTCTCAAAGACGGGTGCTGTCCCTGGGGCCCCGGCAGGGTCCTGGAGCCTCTCTCATTGGGCACATCCGAGCCCAGCCTGGGCCATGGTGGAAATGCAAATCTAATTAGTCTGGCATTGAGCCCGTCTTAAAAGTATTAACAGAGCCTTAAGCTGTGCTGTTGGACGGGGATGAAGAAACGCCTCAGAAAGAAATTACCGGATGGTGACAAAGCCCCAATTTATTAGTCTTCTCCAATGGGGACTGTGCAAAGGACATTAATTACTTTAATGGGACTTATTTTGCTTCGTTGCCCAAAGTAATTGGTTTATTAACCTCTCCTTCCCTTTAGGGAGGGAGAGAAAGGCGGGGACCTGGGGGTGGCCCCGGGAGGGGCTTGTCCAGCCTTCTGCTCCTCTGCCCAGCGGTGCAGCCTTGCACCCTGGGGTAGCTCGTACTCGGTCCCCGCTGGCCTGGGCTGGAGCCACCCTGGTGCCCACCGATCTGTTCTTGTTTGCTAGGCATCCACCATGTGCCAGGCACTGGGAATACGGCCATGAGAAAGACAGGACCCTCAAGAAACAAGCTGTTCCCAGAAGGCCATTAGTTCACTGTTTTCACAGGTGCCCAGAGGAAAGGAAGATGGCTCTGCTCTGGGGGCGGACACGTCAGGGCAGGAAGGGCCGCAGGCTGGGACGGTGGGGAAGGCAGGACAGTGCCGGGAAAGGGAGGACTGGATGCCCACAGGGAGTGGGGGTCATAGGGGCAGCTTCCAGAGATCAGAAGGAGGTGGTGGGAAGAGGAACGCAGGGCGAGGCTGGCTGGGGGCAGGTGATGCAGCCCAGCCTCAGGAGCCAGGAGCCGGCTTCCACGGGCTTTAGCAGATGAGGAGCGATAAGGTCTGTGTTTCAAAACAATCCCTCTGGCATGAATCAAGCCGTCTTGAAAACAGACCAGAACTGGATGCTTGCACCACCAGCAGCAGAATGCTTCAGAAGACCACTCAGGCCCAGGGCTCTGCAAACAACTGATTGCAGAAAACCATGGCTCACCCATACTGCACCCTAGAAAAGGGCAGGTGCCCAGGGCGGGGCTTGTGGCTGGTGCACGCTGTCCTTAGTGGCCCGGGAGGCCCAGAACTAGGCCAGGAAAGACCCCTACACAGCCCCCAGCTCTCCAGTCAGCCCCGTCTCCTTGTGTCCCCAGACCTCCCTCAGGGGAGGGAGAGTCAAGTTCCCCTCAGGAATGCTGGTCAAGCCAGCGTGCCCCCACCCGCTAGCTCACCCTGGTCCCACGCAGGGCCGCTCCCCAAGTGAATCCCAGAGCTGTGCCTGCCCTGCATGTCCCAGTAAGGATGGTTGTGTGTGTTGGGTGGACGTGATAAGGTGTGCTGGCACACAGGGGCCCCATCAGATGTCCCTGTATGCCTCCGCAGGCAGGGTCCTCAGCGTCTGATGGCAAACCAGGCTCCACTCTTCCTCCAGGTGAGCCTGAGGGCTGGCTTGGCATCCACATAGAGATGTGGGGCCTGGATGGGACAGGCTTAGCAACCAGGGCCCAGCACCAAACTGCAGGTGCGGGAGCCCCAGGCAGTCTGGAATAGGGGGCTCAGAGGCCACCTGGAGCCCACAGTGGGGACTCCCCACACCAGGACTGGCTGGGTCACAGAGTTGAGGGTCCAGCCAACTGCTGCCCCTCCCTCTGGGCCTGAAGACCATCTGTCACCTGACAGGGGCAGGCTAGGCCTCCCTTGAACTCACTGTGAGCTGCAGACACTGTTCTGGCTAGGTGAGTGATGTCCTGTGGGCCAAGGTCCCCACCTCTGGTCTAGCCTCTGGGTGAGCAGGGGCAGCCCCAGACCTCCAGAGTGCCCACTTCTCCTCCTTGCAGTTGTCACCTTGTCCTCGAGTCTAACTGGGGCTGTGCTGCCTTAGACATGAGCTATTCAAAGCAGCGGGAGGGGCAAGGCCTCTGGAGCAAGGAAAGAGACTGTGACCAGCAAGTCCCTGTGGCCACTCATGGGATAGAAAGCAACTCTGAAACCCAGTGGCCCTACAGTCAACACACACGGGGCCATGGGAGGAAGGAGGCTTAGGCCAGACCACGTGTCAGAGGCCTCAGGCCTGTCTCCTTTACCAAATGGGAGGCTCTTCTGCCAGCACCCCAGCAGGGAGGGTGGGAGGATGCCATGATTTCCAGGGTGGTGCCAGGACCTGTCTTGCCAAGGCTCTGCAGGGAGGGATCTGGGGTTGAGATTGGGAGACCTAGGAATTGAGGGGTGTCAGGGCCTCGGCTGGGGGGCAAACATAGATGAGGATGGAAGCAGCTCAGTGTCACTGAGTCTGCATTGGGAATGGGGGATCTGCAGGCTAGGGCTCTGCCTGGTGCAAACTGTATGGCCTTGGGTACACTGATGAGCCTCTCTGGGCCCCAGCTTCCTTATTTGTATAACGGGATGATAGAGGAGTTAACGTGTTTAAAAACACAGGAGCTCCCCTGGGCGCGGTGGCCCACACCTGTAATCCCAGCACTGTGGGAGGCCAAGGTGGGTGGATCACCTGAGGTCAGGAGTTCAAGACCAGCCTGGCCAACATGGTGAAACCTCGTCTCTACTAAAAATACAAAAATTAGCTGAGTGTGGTGGTGTACGCCTGTAATTCCAGTTACTCAGGAGGCTGAGGTGGAGAATCACTTGAACCTAGGAGGTGGAGGTTGCAGTGAGCCAAGATCATGCCACTGCACTCCAGCCCGGGCAGCAGAGTGAGACTCTGTCTTCAAAAAATACAAAATTAAGTACAGGGGCTCTTCACGGTGCCCTGAGAAATGGGTATAACTGAGTGAAAATGCAGAGAGAGGGTCGGAGGGGAACAATCGAGAGGCCAGTGACGGAGCCTTGGCCCAGGGCACCTTTCGGGTAAAGCTGGGAGAGACCTGTGCAACCCACCTGAGTGACGTGCTGTGGGTCCAGGGTCCAGGTCAGTGCCAGGGGCCGCTGGGGGCTGAGTCTCTGGGGAAGCTGAGGAATGGCATGTATTCCGGGGAAGAATGGAGCCGGAGCCTGAAACAGGATGACAGAGCCCAGGGCCGAGGACATGGGAGATGAGGGTACAGCTGTTGGGTGTGTGGCTGACCTGGCCTAACCGGTTGGGGAATCCATGGGAGGCTTTTGCGCTGCTCTGCGAACTGCTGGGCCTTCCTGAGGTGCCCGGGGAGCCTTCCCACAGAACGTCCAGGCTCCTGCTGGCCCACACTCGAGGTTCTCTGGCTCCCAGTGTCTGCGTGAAACCCACTGGTTTCACTCCATATCTCCTCTCCTGTAGGGAGGCCCTCTGCAGAGGCCCTGGCTGGACCAATCACTTTGCAAGTCACAAGGCTTTGGAAGGCAGTGCTCGCAAATCACTTTTCTAGACAAAGAACAGTAAGAAGCCCATGTCATTCTTCCGAGACATTAGGAGTTTTCTCTCCCTTGTTTTAATCAACCAGTTCCCAATAAGTCATTTCAGCCAGGCCATTACCAATGGCTCATAATCTCCGGGGGCTGCTGGGAGAAATGGGATCCCCTGGCTCTTTCGCTGAAAACACTTTTCTTGTTTTCTTTCTCCAGCGTGCTGGAAGCCGGCCAACTTGCCAGTTCCATTAACTTAATGAGGGCTGACAGCCTGCGACAAACGTCCTCATAATCTCCCCGGGATTTAAACGGGGTCCTCCCCAGCCGCCTGCCTACACCCCAACCTTGAGGCTCTTTGCCCCAGCCCCTCCCGGGAAAAAGCCAGGGCAAAGATGCATTTCTTTGCTGGTTCCTTCCTGGCGGCTGGGTGCAGGCAGCCTCAGACCTTCAGGCCGTCTGCCCAGTTTGGGTCACCCACAGCCCCCGTACCCCACAGCAATTTCTTGGGAGCTAATCATCCCCAAAGCTTGGAGCTGCAAGGCAGTGACTGGTTTTGCTGGGCTCTGCTCGTCCCTCCGAGGCTACATCCTGCTCACCATGAAAACTTTGTCCTCATCCACACCTTTCTTTCTGGAACCTGCTGAGGCCTAGCCTGAGAATCAGTTTGGAGTCCTCTCATACCCTCATCCAAGCCCTCATCTCCCACCCCCCACTTACAGAGAAAGCCCCAAGCTCTCAGCAGGAAATAGACGCCAGTGTCTAGGAGCGGGCAGGGTCCTGGATGGGGGCTCTGCAGGCAAGAGGAGGCAAGACTGACTGAGCAGCTGCCCAAAGTGGGCATCCGTCCCGTGTTCCACCCCAGGAAACCCTTTCTCCCCATGGGGGACTTGCGTCTCAGTGCAGAGGGCAGCGGGGACAGCAGAGCTCCAGAACTGAGGTCCAAGTTCACTGCTGGCAGGCACTTCCCTGGCAAACAGGCCGTTGGTGTGTTCTCCCTCTGAAATGGGGCAGCGACCCTTGTTCTGAGAGCAGTGGCTGTCCCCGGGAAGCCCTCAGTGAACGTTTCCATGGTTTTTAAATAAAATCAGCTGCAGATGTGCTGTGCCCTTGCAAGGACAGGCAGGCGGGGACTTCAGGGACAGGTCCCCACAGCCAAGGTGTTCAGCCGCCCTGTCCCCTGCACAGAGTGCCTCTCCTACCAGCTCAGGGTGAGGGCAAATGGCACTTGCAGACCGTGAAGGCTGGCCACCTTTGCCCACTTCCCCCACAGCATGGCAGACCTCACTCTGGCCCACAGTGGACGCCCACACACGTGCCAAGACGCTTCCTCAAAGATGCTCTTCTGCAAAGCTGCGCTTTCTCAGCCACCGCTGCCACCCTGGCACCTCTCTGGGGTGCCTTGTACTTCCCAGCCCTCCCTACACCCTGAGGTGCCATCTGAGGCAGCACTCGCCCTGCTCATCCCTGTTTTCACCACAAGGCTGTTTGCAGCCAGAGCTTGGGAGTTGTGTTGTGTGGTATTGGGTTGCGTCGTGTTGTGTTGACGTGCGCTGGACTGTGCTGAGTGTTACTGAGTTGAGGTTACTGGGATGATTTTAGCTTAACTGAGGTGATCTGAACCCAGTCGAGTGGCTTTGGTGTCTGCGCTAAGCTAAACCGAGTTGAATTGAGAAGCCCGTTTAGCTGGTGTGTGCAAGGTGGTATCTCATGGCATCCGATAGGATACTTCATGTCTTGATCTGTTCAAGCTGCTATAACCAAATACCATGGACCTGGTGAATCATACATAGGAATTCATTGTTCTGGAGTCTGGGAAGCACAAGGTCCAGGCGCCAGCAGATTTGGTGTCTGGTAAGGGGTCTGTCTGGCTTCTGGATGTCACCACTTGTGTCTTCATATAGCAGAAAAGGCAAAAAAGAGGCAAACCAGCTCCCTCAGGCCTCTTTTCCAAGGGCACGAATCCTCTTCCTGAAGGCTCTGCCCTCACAGCCTAATCACCTCTCAAATGCTCTGTCTCCTGACACCACCAGGGGTTGCGGGTGAGGTTTCGACATAGGGACTTTGGGAAGACACACACAGTCAGACTACAGCACCTCGCTCCTGGAAACGGAGGAAACGTACCGGTTCCTTTCTTTCAGTTCTAGGTTTTATCAAAATGAGTTCCCTTTGCTGAATCTGTTTGTCACCGGTCCCTAGGATCCTTGCAGAATTTCACTGCCAACTAGGAAGGTCTGCTCTGGCTGGCCTGGGCTTGAGGACCAGCAAAGGATTGTTCTCCTTTGTGGGTTACTGATAAGAAAACAATCTCGCAAAGACATAAGAACCACCCATGCTTAGTGTCACGTGTGATGCATCAACCCAGAGGGAAGAGAGAACGTGCATTCACGAAGAACTCTCTCAGCCACAAGCTCTGTTTCTGTTGCATTTGGGCCAGGTTGTGGGGAGCCGGGCAGGCCACCCTTGAGGATGTCGTTACATAAGGAGTAGGACGCCACACGGTATCTGAGGTAGGGGCGTCACTAGATCGTCAGTCTGTCTCTTGGAAAGCCCCTCCGGCTGCCACTCTGGGGGATGGGCTGGAGGGGATGAGGCTGGAGCCTGAATAGGGAGTTCAGAGGCCTCTGTGTCTGCCCAGGCTGGTGAGGGAAGCCAGCCTCAGCTGCTGTCCTGAGGGTGCCTGCCTGGGTCCCTGAGTTCCCTCCCAGAAAAAGCACGTGCCCTGGGCAGAGCCAGGAAAGCTGGGGATGTCTCAAAGCCTCCCGACCTGCTTTCCGTCCCCTCCCTCTGGAGCCTGCCTCTCTCCCCAGCGAAGTACCTGACACCTGGGGAGGGATCTGGGGCAGTCGTGACACCTTTCAAAGTATAGGCCTCAGTGGCTTTTGGTATATTCACAGAGGCAAGCAGCATCACGACTGTAACTTTAGAGCATTTTTATCACCGTCAAAAGCTCGCATCCCAGGTGCAAAGCCGTTATCAGTCCCAGTGGGGATGGCTTGTGACTGCTGGAAGGCCTGGCCTGGGCCTTCTTCTATTTCTTCTTTCATCCACTGGTTTATTCCTTTGGCCATTCAAGAAACTTCTGCAGATTCCCTCTATCTGAGGCTCACTTCATTACAACACAAGGAAATGAGACATCTGTGTCTGTGGCTGGATCTTTTTTTTTTTTTTTTTTTTTTTTTCAAATCATATATCTGATAAGGGACATGTATCCAGAATATACAAAGAGGTCTTATAACTCAATAATACATTGATCCAATTTAAAAATAGGCGAAGAACTTGAACAGACATTTCTCCAAAGAACAGATACAGATGGCAAATGAGCACAGGAACACATGCACGTGAACGCACGTTCAGCCTCAGCGGTCATTAAGGAGGTACAGATCAAAATCACAGTAAGGTTTACACCCAGGAGGATGACTAAAACAAAACAGGCAATCCAAGAACTGGCGAGGATGTGGACTGCCAGAGCGGGGCTGGCCGTGCCGTGTATCTGGAGCGGTGGCCTGGAGGGGTGTGCCCATTCCATGTCTGTGTGTTCACATGTGGTGGGCACAGGCAGTGGTGCCAGAAAGAGCCTCTTCTGGGCTTTCTCACCACCCCAGCCTCTCACCTGCAGCCCAGGCATCCTCCAGTGGGTTTTTCAGGGAACTTAACATGATGAGTCTAAAATGTCTATGGCTGAATAAAGAACGGAATAGAAATCACCAAGACCTTGCCAAGAAGATCAAGGAAGATCCTTGCCTTCCAGACACAAGGATGTAGAAGAGGCTATAGTAACTAAGATGTTGCAGTGTAGGCACAAAGGTAGACAATTAGCCCAGTTGACAAGATAGCCCTGAAGAGACCCACACAAGTGTGGGATGTTGGCATGTGACCAAGGAGGCGTTGCACATTGCTGGAATCTATCATCATCCAGAAGGAAAAAGACAGAGTTGGGCCCCCACCTCATGCAGTCTACAAACACTGACTCCAGGTGGATCTAGGAATTAAATGTCAAAAGCAAACCTTAAAACTGTTAGTGAATAATATAAGTTTATTAGTATCTTTTATAACTTGGCATAGGGAAATATTTATTTTACAAGACACAAAAAGCATTGACTATGAAAGAAAAATACTGGTCAATGTGATTCTATAAAATAAGAATCCCTCTTAATGCAAAGATAAAGAAAATGAAAAGTTGACAACTGGGGATTGCATTAGTTTCCTGGAACTGCTTTAACAGGTGAACAGCGACACACATCAGAATAACACACATTTATTATCTTTCACTACTGTCGATCAGAGGTCCAACCTGGGTCTGATGGGGCTGGAAGGTGTCACTGGGGCTGGAGGATCTAGGCGAGGATCTGTGTCCCTGCCTTCTTCAGCTTCTAGAGGTTGTCTGCATTCCTTGGCCTTTGGCCCCTTCCTCTATCCTCAGAGCCATTATGTTTCCGCTCTCTGGCTTTTTTTTTTTTTTGTAATCACAGCTCTCTCTGACCACATCCAGGAGAGGGTCTCCACTGTGGTTGGTGTTGGTGGTGGTGGTGGTGGTGGTGATGGTGTTGAGATAGGATCTTGCTCTGTGACCCAGGTTGTAGTGCAGTTCCGCAATCATAGCTCACTGCAGCCTTGAATTCCCTGGCTCAAACTATCTTCCCACCTCAACTTCCTGGGTAGCTGGGACTACATGCATGTGCAACCACACCTGGCTAATTTTGTTTAATTTTTTTTTAGAGGTAGAGTCTCTCTATGTTGCCTAAACTGGTCTTGAACTCTTGGCCTTAAGTGAGCCTCCCACCTCACCCTCGGCCTCCCAAAGCACTGGGATTACATATACAAAGCCCCTTTTGCCATATAAGGTAACATATTCACAGGTTCTAAGACGTCTTTGGGGAGCCCTTAGTTCTCTGCCTGCCGAAGAAATGGATATTCACAATACAATGAATGGACAAAGAGCTGGTATACATATAATACATAACATATATGATGTATTTATATATGTGTGTATAACTAACAAAATCGATTATATAAACTAAAATAATGAATCAAACACAAATTATCAGACAGAAAATAGGCTGAAGACTAAGACTTGCTCCGCCTTTCAAGGTAAAGGAACATATGTGGCCAGTGAGTATGAGAAGGCACCATTTACAGAAACCATTTATATTACTCCATTGGCACAAACCACAGAGTCTGATCACGGGGAGAGGTGGCAGGAATGTAGTGCCCTGGGTCTCTCCTAAATTGCTGATGGGAGTATACAGTGGGACTATCACTTTAAAAGGGTGGCATTACCTCCAACGTGGTGAATTCACACACCTGTTGACCCCGCAGTCCCGTCTGGGTATACACCAAAAGGGAACTCTGGTGTGTGAACAAGTGAGAGTGAACAGGAGTCTGTGTTGCAGCGTTGTTCACAAGTTCCACGTGCAACCAGGCACTTATCCCCCAGCAGGAAAGAGAGTAAGTGAACATGGAATGCCCGTACAAAAGAGAATTTTACACCAATTAAAACGAACAAGCCAGAGTGACAGATGACCATGTGGGAAGGCTTGGCAATATAATACCAAGGAAGAGCCCACTGCATTTTTATCAAGTTTAAATTACTAAAATAAAACATGACTTTTTGGGACACATATAGATTCAATAATATTATATTTTTTAAAAAGCAAAGGAGAGAAGAACACAGGATTCAGGTCGATGGTTACCCAGGACAGGGGAGACAGGAATACAGTTGGGTGGGGCTATCAGGGTCCAGCATTTATTTTGTGTTTTGTTTGTTTGTTTTTGTAGAGATGTGGTTTTGCCATGTTGCCCAGGCTGGTCTCAAACTCCTGAGCTCAAAGCAGTCTGCCCACCTCAGCCTCCCAAAGTGCTGGAATTACAGATGTGAGCCACCCACGCCCAGCCATCTAGCACTTATTTTGAATATAGAGTTATTGGGAGCTTTCTACATTGTTTTTAAAAACTAATTATATGACATTATGTATGAAAATTATATACCACAACCAGGAGAGATTTATTCTAGGTAATGCCAGACTAGTTCAACATTCAAAATTTAATTAATTTGATCTATTATGGATCCTTCCCAACTTGATAAAGAGCATCTTAAAAGACAAACAAACAAACAACAACAACAAAAAGACAGCTAACATCACAACATCACACTTAATGGTGAAAAACAGAATACTTTTCCACTAAAATCAAAAAGAAGGCAAGGTTGTCTGTTCTCACCACTTCTATTCAACATAGTACTGAAAGTTCAAGCCACTGCAATAAGACAAGAAAAAGAGATGAGACATGTAGATTAGAAAGGAGTATCTAAAACTGTTCCCATTTATGATGACAGAATCGTCTATGAAGAAAATCCCAAGGAATCCACAATAAAAATTTCTGGAACTTAGGAGTTCCAAACGTTGCAGGATATAAGATCAGCATACAAAAATCACTTGCATTTCTATACACTAACAATGAACCTATGAAAACCAGAATTAGAAACAATACCATTTACAATTGCTCCAAAGAAATTAAAAGACTTAGGTATAAATTTAACAAAACATGTAAAGATGTACATACTAAAAATTACAATATGCTAATGAAAGAAATCAAGACCTAAATAAATAAAGCGGCATTCCATGTTCATGAGTGGGAAAACTCAAAGTAGTAAACCTTTCAGTTCACCCCAGAATTACCTGTAAACATATCATAATTCCTAACAAGAATCCTAGCAAGGTTTCTTATGGACATGGACAAACTTGTTCTAAAATCTCTATTTTAATCTACATTTAGATTTATTTTAATCTATTTAAATCTATATTTAAACTATTTATATTATTTTGGTCTATATTTAATCTACACATGCTGTAGATTAAAACAATTTTGAAAAAGAAGTGGGAGAAATCATGCTACCAATTTTAAGGACTACGATAGAGTAAGCAATCAATATCGTATGATATTGGTGGAGGAATAAACAGAGCTCAGTAGAACAGAACAAGGAATCCGGAAATAGACATACACATATATGCCCGATTGATTTCAAGACAAAGACACAAAATTCAGTGGAGGAAGACTACTCTTTCAACACATAGTGCAGGAGCAATTGGTCATTCATAGGCCAAATAAATAAAGCCCTAATCTAAGTTTCACATTTTATATAAAAATTAACTCAATGCAGACATTGGACTTAAATATGAAGTGTAAACTATATTTTCCTTTAGAAAAACATGGAGGAGTAAGTAGGATTTAGGACAGGCAAAGAGTTCTCACTCTGGATGCTAAAAGCACAATCCATTAAAGGAAAATTTATGAACCCCTTTGAAATTAAAAACATTTGTCTTGTGAAAGCCCTAGTGAAGGGGATAAAAATGCAAACTATAGACTTGGAGAAGATATGTGCAAGCCACATATCTGACAACTGACGTCTAGAACATAAAGCACTCTCAAAACTCAACTGTAAAAAAATCAGCCAGTCTAACTAGAAAACCAGTGAAAGACATGAAGAGACATTTCACCAAAGAAAATATATAGATAGGGAAGAAGAACATCAAAAGATGGTCAACTTCATCAGCCAAGAGGGAAATGGAGATTAAAACCACAGTGAACAGTCACTACACAGCTATCAGAATGGCCAAAATGAAAAACAGTGAGACATCAAATGTTGGCAAGGATGTGGAGAGACAGAATCGCCCATCTGTTGCTGCTGGGAATGTAAAATGGTGCAGCCACTCGGGGAAAATAATGTGGTATTCTTATAAAAAGTAAGCATGCAACTACCACATTCCCCGGCAACAAACTCCTGGGCATTTATCCCAAAGAAAGGAAGACTCATATTAATACACAAACCTGTAAATGAAAGTTTCTAGAAGCTTTATTCCTAATTAGCCAAAAGCTGAGAACAATCTGAGTATCATTCAACAGGTGAACAGGTGAATGGTGGTGCATCCATACCTTGAAACACTACCCAGCAGTAGAAAGGAACTCACCATTGGTACAACCTGAGTGGAGCTAATGGGAATTGTGCTGGAGAAAAAGCCTCCCCCGAAAGGTCACAGGCTATGTAGTTCCATGTGGATAACATTCTCAAAGTCCAAGCTGTCGAGATGGAGATCAGATGGTGGCTCCTGGGGTTAGGGACGGTGAGGGTGGGAGTGACTATGCAGGAGCAGCAGGGGTGTCTTTCTGGTGGAGAGGACTTCCATGCCTTACTGCCGTGGTGATCACTCGAATCTGCCGTGTGAACACAAGGCAGAACCACACAGGCTGTACCAATGTCAGTCTGCTGGTGTTGATCTGGTACTCTGGCCATGCAGCTGGGGTAGAGGGCATACAGGACCTCTTGGTACATTTTTTTTTTTTTTTTTT